>UESW01004444.1:525640-615640 GCA_900491605.1 Calamus simplicifolius | reverse complement strand
AAATATCATTGATTTTATGCATTGATTCTAGAATATATACAACTGAGATGATTTAGATTATTATTTTTAACAACCAAAATCGATGATTTGGTTTCAAAAAAGCATTGGAAAATATTACTGATGTTGGAAACCCGAGATTGATTTGGATTTTATGATTAGACCTTTAGGATGATATTCTCTTTCCTTTTTAACCGTTGAAATCATATTAATTATTTTAGAAAAATATATTCAAATTTTTCTAAAATCTTTTCTCATTAAGAAATATGACTAGTCTAATTTTTCTTTCTTTAATGGATAAATGTCTGATTTGATTGTAATATTCTTTCCAAAATATCATTTTCCATTGATTATAGAATGTAATATACAAATATGATAAAATAGACAACTAATTGAGATAATTTAGTATTTTAGGAAAAATGGGAGTGTATTTTTGGTATATAAAATGAAATAAAAAAATCTAGAAGGTATAACTAAGATCAAAATTATGGACCTTTTTCGCCTCATGTGCATATAGATGAAGGTGCCTTACTTAAGGTATAAGAAGCGCTCAACCTTTGGCACTTTGGACCTTGCGCTTTAGTCGTGCATTTGTTAACACTACTAGGGATATGATGTTTTGCGCACCATGAGGCTTGAGGTTGGATAGTGGCACATAGGCATTGGCTGCTTGTCGTGTCTGTCCTATTTCCATAAATATGCCTCATTTTTCACGACATATTTCTGCTTATTCCTTACCATTTTTGTTTACCATTCATGCTAAGTGTTTATTGGTTTAGGCTAGTTGTTTATTCTGGATATGTTAGTGTTTTTTCTATAGGATAAGTGTTTGTCATTGCCTCCGAAATAGTTAATGTTTACTTTCATCATGTTTATATTTATTGTTTCTCATTTTTATTTCTTTTTTACTTGTTTCCGTTTATTTCATTAGAATTTTCTTTTAGAAGACAGAAAACGGTGGTTAACAGGTAGCTTTTGGCTTTGAGATCCTTATGGATTTAATGGTGGGAAGTCAATCGGATTTGGGCTTGGCTACATATGAATGTAGCGTGCAAGCATGTGTGTGTGTGTGTGTGTCTGTGTGCATGCATGCATAATTGTTTCTATTATCTTATTCTACATTTTATCCATTGATAATGCAGAGAAAACATATGTTAAATGGAACCTCAGAGTTGCAAGCGTACATGGACAGAGAGCCCCATTACCATTTCTCCAATCGGTTGAGGTAAAATGTAAAAAAAATATACATGCATGTTCATATATGCTTGTGGCATATACATGCAGCATACATGTACATAGGTAAATAAATATATATTTATGTAGTTATGTTTGTTCATTCTCGTCATGTTAGCCTAGTTTTCTTCGTGGTCAGAGCACTTTGTTGACTGGAGGTCCAGTTCTTCTCTTTTGAATTTTCTGCTGATAATTGTGGTTTTGGAAGTATTTGGTACTTACATTGACAACGGGAATTGCAAAAATTCTCTCCTTCTGTGCATCTGTGAAATCTGAAATTTGATGATTTCTTTTGTCTTTTAGTTCAAAACTGATCTACCTATGTAGTAGAAAAATCTTATCCCATCGAAAACTTGCCAGAAAACTCCTTGCGAGTGTCAAGCAAGTTGCTAGTACTTATGTAACCACCATGTAACTCCACCTAGGATAAACTAACATGATACCATTTTCATGAGAGAGTAAACAAGTGTATCCATATTTCTAATTTGGCAAGATCAAAATCCCCACACTGATTATGATTTCCTTGTAAACATAAATGTTGGATGGGTGATCAGATGAATTAGAGAATGATGTATCTGGGTGGATAATTGTTGGTAGATCTTATACTTGCTTGCTTGAGTCATGGACAACTAGGTTGGTGACGGATCAAATGGAATGATACTCTATTGTTGATGGATTGACAACTAATGACATGTATTGTCAAATCAACACCTGTTGGCCCAGATGGCAACCCAAGAGGGGGGTGAATTGGGTTCTTTAAAATTAAGCCTTTTAAAACAATTTAAACTATTGATGAGAGGATATAAACAATTAATTCAAGTTAAAGCACATAGCAAGAGAGAGAGAAATAAGCACGGCAAACACAAAGATTTTATAGTGGTTCGGTGTATCCAACACCTACGTCCACTCCCAAGCTCCACTTGGGTCCACACTATAATCTCCTCGATTACAGTCGAGTTGTTTTACAAGCTCACAACCCAAACTTGTTGTTTTCCCGGGATCACAACGAACCCAGCCGGTTTTACACGGGCTCACCAGCACAAAACCCAACACACAAGCTATCCTTAGCTTGTGCCGAGGTAAACTACCTCCACTAATTCAATCCACTGATTGAATTAGCAAACCACAAGATAAAATATGAGTTTAATACAAAACAGCTCCTTTTGAGCAGATATTTCAAAATAAAAGCAAGGTTTAGAAGGGCCTGTTTAGATTCGATTTGAGTGCAGGCTTTTCTTCTTTTCTTCTCAACTCCTTTGAAGTGTGGAATCGGGCCTCAGCTCAGATTCTTCACGGATTGAATGTTGGAGTTGATTTGAACTTTTTCTCCCTTTCTTTGAATGTTGAAAATCTCTTGATTTGATCTTGAATGGCTCTTGGATTTTCTTCTAGACTTTCTTGGATTGATGAACTTGAGCACAGATGAAGTCTCCTTTGATTTCACTCCTTCTCTTTCACTCTATTTTTGAATCTCGGATTTTTCAAATGACGCTCTGTTTTTCCTCTTTCTGAAAGATTTTTCTTTTTCTCTCTTGATTTGTATATGTATTTTTTGATTTGAAAACGGCCTCTCTATTTATAGACTCTGCAAAAATATAGCGTTAGAAACAAAGAAATCTAGCCGTTATTGAAAAATATTACCGTTGGCGCTGAGTTGGCATTCAGAAAAAGTCACGCCCAGATTTGTTGGAGTCGGCTCCAACTTTAGGCGAGTCGGCTCGAAGACGCGATGCCAAAAATAGAAACATTCAGAAAGTTAAGGGGTCGACTCAAGAAAAATAAGGTGTCGACTCCTGACAGTCGGGGTCGACTCATGAAAAGCAAGGGGTCGACTCGAGAAGTGCTCAGAAAAATAACTCTCTGGAGTCTGAGCGGAGTCGACTCTCACAGTCATGGAGTCGGCTCGACAATATCGGGGGTCGACTCGAGAAATCACAGGGTCGACTCGAGAAAACAGAATCTCTGTATACTGAGTGGAGTCGACTCTGAAACTCTAGAGTCGGCTCCGGAACGTATCAAAAATCAGAGAATTTTCTGATTGACTTTGAAATTCGTTCCAGATTAATTTTAAATCAATTTTTGACTTGAATATAATAAATTTGACATTAAGAATCAATTCAAGATATGTTCCAAAAACTCATTGATTGAAATATGAAGTATAAAAATTTCTTTTTGAAAGCTTAAACATGGAGCTTGAAGCTACCAATTGATTATAGTCATACTTAACATACTCATTGATTATGAGAAATAAATTCATTGCTCATGTAAATAAATTCATTGCATCTTTTAATATACTCATGGCTTTTGGTAATCATCAAAATCAATAAGATTGGGGCAACAATTTCTCAACAATCTCCCCAACTCTTTTGATGATGACAAAAACATTGAGTATATGCATGATTAATTGAAGAATTTATTTATTTTCATAGTTAGGCTCCCCCTGAATGAGGTAGCTCCCCCTATGAAACTCAAATAAATATCCATTCATTCAATTTAAACTCATACACAGTTTAATGTCAAAATTCAGCATTTTCATCTAAATTGCTTTTTCATTCATTCTCTGTATGTGTAATGTTTAATTATTACTCCTTTTTTCCCATTCAATTATTTATTATATGCATATACAATAACATTCGTTTAATTTCTCCCATGCATATACAGTCATGTATAAAACTCTCCCCCTTTTTTGTTATCAACAAAAAGGTAGAGAAGCATCAAACACAATCACATTCACGATTTAAGATATGCTTTAACATGAACTGAGATTCATTGATAAATAAGAGAAGTACATTCAAACTCAAACTTCATTGAACATTCAAAACTAACTTTTCATTACATCATTATATCAAAATGTAAAATAATATAAATTTCATTACATTGCAAAGACTAAACATCCATTACATCAAAAATGTGTCCTTACAATTCTTGTTAAGTGATCTATAATGTTCTTCATTCCATCAGTTTGAAGCTTGACATAATCTTTCAGTCTTTCATCCACAAAAGTACAAGCAGTTAAAATCTTGTCTTGAAGCTCGGCATTGCACTTTGCATAAGTCTCACCATCTCCACAAATGTCTTTAAGTTCTTCAAAAATATTCTTTAAATCACCACTTAAAGACTCAGTAGAGGAGCTAAGAGTAGATTCAATCTTGGTAATTCGATCATCTAATGAATAGAGAGTTTCTTTAAGATTCATGAATTTATTGTCAAACTCAGTCTTCATTCTATCCTCTTGAGCATCAAGAAGACTCTTGAGCTGCTCTAACTGAAGATCCGAAAAACCAACTGATGAAGAAGATGGCTGATCAAACATTGGAGCAGGAGAAGGGGCCGGAACTGGAACAGAAGAACTAGGAGGCACAGGTGATGAATGTCTAACAGAAGGTCCAGGTGCCTCAACATCAGCGGCTCTATCTTCCAACTGATTTTCCTTTCCCATCTACCATCTTTCTTCACAAATCCCATCCTATGAATAGTAGCCAAGCTATAGTAATCAGTGTGTCTCAAATTTCTCATTGGCTCACTATCGGAAATGATTATCCCTTGGCTTTGAAAAATCTTAGTTAATATCATGCCATAGGGTAGACTTGATTTCCTCTTGCTCCCACAGTCAGCTATGTACCAAATTATCATATTCGGAAGATTGATAGGTCTCCCAGCACTACAGCATCCATAACAAAAATGTCTCTCTCAGATACATAATCAAACCTCCCAGTCTTAGGGAATAGAATCCTACTACATATGTTATGGAGAAGCCTTAATTCCAAAGATAGTTGATTTGCTTGGACTTCTTCAAAACCAACAATTTCTTTATTTAACAATCTTGATAAAGCTGGGCTCCTATCATCAGGTGAAAATGTAGAAGGACCAGACACTGGAAGATCCAAAAGTCTTGAGAGTAAATCCACTGTGACATTTATCCTATTTCCTCTAATCAAGCTGACCAATCCATTATCTCCTCTTGACAATTTTTATAAAACTCTTTAACCAAGGCTGGGTAGGTTGGGCAATCTAATGAACACATTTTCTCCCATCCCATTTCAATTAACTGTCTTCCTACAAGAAAACCTTCTGCCTCAAATAGCTCAAAATCCACCTTTCTCCCGGTTGTAATACTCTATCGGCTAGGCGGTCTACCTGAGAGGTGGCCGCAGGAGAAGCACTCGGAGTTGAAGAGGACGAGGTGGAATCCATGCTCGGAGACGGTTCGCGAGCGGGACGCCTCACCGTCTTCTTCACCGCCTTCTTCCTTTTCATCCCGGCCGCTCCAAGGCTAGAACCACGGGTTTTAGGTGCCATTGATTTAGTGGAAAGGTTAATCAAGGGTTTCTAAGGATTTGGTAGGTTGGGAAAAATTTGGAGAGAGTATTTGATTGATTTGAGAAGATAGAAATGAACGAGGAGTCGACTCTGCCCTAGAAAATCGACCTGGGACCACTTCGAGTCGGCTCCCGCAAAGTGTGGAGTCGACTCCGGGTAGTCACAGAAACTAACCCGAAGTGGAGTCGACTCGCACAGAGATGGGGTCGGCTCCAGAGTTTCAGCAGAAACATGGAGTCGACTCCGATACTGATCGAGTCGGCTCCGAGACCATTTCAGAGCAAAAACATAAAGTTTCAGAGAATCTGAAATGTGTCCGGACATTGATCATAAAAATTGATAAAAAATCATTGGATTTTAATAGATCAATTAGATATGAATTCTAGATAAGATTTCCTTAAAGATCAAAGATAGAAAGAGTTCTAGATAATTTTTCTTAGGGGTTTCAAATTCATTCTAATGGATCACAAATCCCTAACTCTCCTCTAAGATAACAGAATCTTTCTTCACTCAAGGGTTTTGTAAATATATCAGCTAATTGATCTTCAGTATTAACATAATCAAGACATATTTCTCCATTAGTTACATGTTCTCTAATAAAATGATATCTAATTTCTATGTGTTTTGTCCTAGAATGTTGAATTGGATTTTTTGTTAGATTAATTGCACTTGTATTGTCACATTTTATAGGTGTTTTGTCAAGTGTGATACCATAGTCTTCAAGTTGTCGCTTAATCCATAGGATTTGAGCACAGCAACTTCCAGCTGCAACATATTCAGCTTCAGTAGTTGATAATGCAACTGAATTTTGCTTTTTGCTAAACCATGAGATTAAGTTACTTCCTAAGAATTGGCATGCACCACTTGTGCTTTTCCTATCTAACTTACATCCAGCATAATCAGAATCAGAATATGCAATTAAGTTCAATGTTGAGTCTCTAGAATACCATAAACCTACATTTTTTGTTCCATTTAAGTATCTTAATATTCTTTTAACAGCAATTAAGTGAGATTCTTTAGGTTCTGATTGAAATCTAGCACATAGACAAACAGAGAACATTATATCAGGTCTACTAGCAGTTAAGTAGAGTAGAGATCCGATTATACCTCGATAATACTTTTGATCAACTTTCTTACCTTCCTCATCTTTGTCTAACTTGCATGAAGGACTCATTGGAGTTCCAAGGGGTTTCATTGAATCCATACCAAACTTTTTGAGTAGTTCCTTCGTGTACTTGGTTTGGTTGATGAAAATCCCTTCCTTTTCTTGTTTGATTTGGAGTCCAAGGAAGAAGTTGAGTTCTCCCATCATGCTCATTTCAAACTCACCCTGCATCAACTTAGCAAATTCTTGACATAGAAGATTGTTAGTAGCACCAAAAATAATATCATCAACATATATTTGAACTACTAATAAATCTTTACTTTTCTTTTCAAAAATAATGTTTTATCTACATTTCCTCTTATAAAATCATTTTCAATTAAGAATTTACTTAATCTATCATACCATGCTCTAGGTGCTTGTTTCAAACCATATAATGCTTTGTGCAATTTAAAAACGTGATTTGAAAATTCATGATCTTCAAAACCTGGTGGTTGTTCTACATACACTTCTTCATTTATAAATCCATTTAAAAAAGCACTCTTTACATCCATTTGAAATAAGTTGAAATTCATGTGACATGCAAATGCAAGTAATAGTCTAATGGCTTCTAATCTAGCTACTGGTGCAAAGGTTTCATCAAAATCAATACCTTCTTCTTGATTATATCCTTTTGCAACTAATCTAGCTTTGTTTCTAATTACTATGCCATTTTCATCTAGTTTATTTCTAAATACCCATTTTGATCCTATAACAGAATGATCTTTAGGTCTTTCTACTAATGTCCATACATTATTTCTAGTAAATTGATTTAATTCTTCTTGCATAGCTAACATCCAATTATTATCTTTTTCAGCTTCTTCAATAGTTTTAGGTTCAATTTGTGATACAAATGCAAGATGATTACTAATATTTCTCATAGATGATCTAGTTCTTATTCCTTGAGATGGATCACCTATAATCAATTCCTTAGGGTGACTATAAGCGTATCTCCAATCTCTAGGAAGATCTATATCATTATGATTAGTGTTAGTATCATCATCCTTAGGTGAATCATTATCTTTAGCCTCTTGCTCATGATCTGAAGATACATCAATATTTAATTTTTCAAGATCTTTCTCAATTATGTTTGTATCTTCCTCATCATCAAACTTTTCGGAACTAGTTGCTAAAGATTCATCAAAAACTACATGAATGGATTCTTCAACAACTAAAGTTTTCTTGTTAAATACTCTATATGCTTTACTAGTTGTTGAATATCCTAAGAATATTCCTTCATCAGATTTAGCATCAAATTTGCCTAAATTATTTTTACCATTATTATGAACAAAACATTTACAACCAAATGCATGAAAATATCTAATATTAGGTTTTCTGTTTTGCCATAGTTCATAAGGTGTTTTCTTAAGTATTGGTCTTATTAGGGCTCTATTTAAAATGTAACATGCCGTGTTTATAGCTTCCGCCCAAAAGTACTTTGGTAGGTTGCTTTCACATAGCATGGTACGGGCCATGTCTTCTAAAGTCCTATTTTTCCTTTCTACAACACCATTTTGTTGTGGGGTCCTAGGTGCAGAAAAATTATGATTAATACCATTTTCAGCACAAAAATTTTCAAATAGGTGATTTTCAAATTCAGTTCCATGATCACTTCTTAGAGACACTATGGTAGTGTTTTTCTCATTTGTGACTTTCTTAAAGAATTTCAGGAATATCGAGAAAGTCTCATCTTTGTGAGCTAAAACAATACCCAAGTGTATCTAGAGTAATCATCTACAATCACAAGACCATATTTCTTTCCTCCTAGACTTGTGGTTCTAGTTGGTCCAAAAAGGTCCATGTGAAGTAGCTCTAATGGCCTAGAAGTTGAAACAACATTTTTAGATTTGAAAGAACTTCTTGTTTGTTTTCCAAATTGACATGCATCACATATTTTGTTGTTTTCAAAATCTATTTTAGGTAACCCTTTAACTAAGTCCATTTTAATTAGTTTTGAAATTAGGTGTGTGCTTGCATGACCTAATCTACGATGCCATAACCATCCAATTTCATTCATATTAGCATTATCAGCAATTAAGCAATGATCACTCATAGATAATTTATCTAGATCAACCAAGTAAACATTGCCATGTCTATAACCAGTAAATACAATGCTATTATCAATGGAATTAGATACTGTGCAGAAGAAGTTTCAAATGATACTTTAAAATCTTTATCGCACAATTGGCTTATACTAATTAAGTTATGCTTCAAACCATCAACATAAAGTACATTATCTATAAAAGTGGATGGAGTTATACGGATTTTACCAAGGCCCATAATCTGACCTTTACCATTATCACCGAACGTAACAACTCCTCCTTTCTTTTCTTCAAGGGTGATGAATTCTTCTTTGTCACCCGTCATATGTCTTGAGCAGCCACTATCAAGATACCACTTTCTCTTTGATCTTTTGGCCACAAGACATTCCTGCAATAAAATCAAACTTTATGTTTAGGTACCCAAGCTTTCTTGGGTCCTTCATGGTTAGTAGCAACAAATATTGTTCCTTTTGGAACCCATATTTTCTTCCCTTTAAAATTTAAATTCTTATTTGGTTTTTGTAAATTACATTCAAATGATTTATGCCCTTTTAAATTGCATTTAAAACAAGTGATGTTACTTTGGCTAGCACGTACAAAAATGTTTTTCAAAGATTTTTGTTTTCTAAATGTATTATATCCTAATCCAGCCTTATCAAAAACTGCTTTTTGACTTTCTAAAATCATGTTTAGTTTAGTAGAACTTAAGGTGAATTTATCAACAATATCTTTGTATTTTTTAACTTCTTTCTTTAGAAATTCATTTTCTACAATATGCTGTTCATTTCCAAAGATAGAGTTTGTATTTGCTTTTTCAAATCTTTTATTAGATTTTCGTTTTCAGATTTTAGTATATTAATTTCATGAGTAAAATCATCCTTTTCTTTAAGAAACATCTCCTTTTTACCTTTTAAATCTTTAATTGCAAGCATCACTTCATTTTTCTCTTTAATTAAGTTTATGTTTTCAGTTTTCAGAGATTTATATTTCTTTTTCAAAATTTAAAATCATCTACAAGTTCATTGAAGGCTTCAAATAATTCATCAAAAGCAAAATCATCACAAGGGTTTTCAGAACTTACCTCGTCGTCGTCGTTCGCCATAAAACAAATGTTGGCAACCTCTTTTTGTTCTTCTTCTTCGGAAGAAGATTCATCACTGTCGCTCCAAGTTGCAACATACGCTTTCTTCTTTTTCTTGAAAGTCTTTTTCAATTGCGGACAATCATATCTATAATGCCCCGGTTTCTTACATTCATAACAGATCAAGGGGTCTTTCTCTTTGTCCTTGTCCTTATCTTTTTCCTTTTCTCCTTCCATCTTATTTCCAAATTTCTTTTTGGAAGGGTTTCTTTCTCCTCATAAATTTCTTAAATTTTCTTGCTAGAAGAGCTGTGTCTTCATCATCATCCTCATCATCGCTGCTGCTATCTTCAACTTCTGCAGCCTTGAGGGCAATTGTCTTCTTCTTTTTGCTATCCTCCTCCACATGTTGCTTCATTGTCAATTCATGGGTCATAAGGGATCCAAGAAGCTCTTCCAAAGGTAAAGTGTTTAGATCTTTGGCTTCTTGAATGGCTGTCATTTTGGCTTCCCATGATCTTGGTAGTGACCTAAGAATTTTGCGAACCAAATCAGCATTAGTATAGGTTTTTCCAAGACTCTTCAAACCATTAACAATATCAGTAAATCTAGTATACATGCATGTTATGGTTTCAGATTGTTCCATGCTAAACAATTCATATTTATGCACAAGTATATTAATCTTAGATTCTTTAACTTGGTTGGTTCCCTCATGGGTAACCTCTAATCTATCCCATATCTCTTTAGCGGAATTACAGGTAGAGATACGATTAAATTCATTAGCATCAAGAGAACAATATAAAACATTCATGGCTTTTGCATTAAGCTGAGCCATCTTCCTATCATTTTCATTCCAATCCCTTTCGGGCTTAGGAACTATAGAACCATCAACTAAGTGTGTGGGTGTACTAGGTCCATTAATTATGACACTCCACAATTCATAATCTGAAGCTTGAATGAATATCCTCATTCTTGCTTTCCAATATGAATAGTTGGAACCATTAAATAAGGGTGGTCTATTTGTGGAATGGCCCTCAGCAAAACTCGAGCTGGCTTGTGTTGCCATTTGGATCTTTCGCTCTTGATCGTGTGATCAATCAAAAACAAATGAGCACAAGCTCTGATACCAATTGTTGGCCCAGATGGCAACCCAAGAGGGGGGGTGAATTGGGTACTTTAAAAATTAAGCCTTTTAAAACTTTAAACTATTGATGAGAGGATATAAACAATTAATTCAAGTTAAAGCACGATAGCAAGAGAGAGAGAAATAAGCACGGCAAACACAAAGATTTTATAGTGGTTCGGTGTATCCAACACCTACGTCCACTCCCAAGCTCCACTTGGGTCCACACTATAATCTCCTCGATTACAGTCGAGTTGTTTTACAAGCTCACAACCCAAACTTGTTGTTTTCCGGGATCACAACGAACCCAGCCGGTTTTACACGGGCTCACCAGCACAAAACCCAACACACAAGCTATCCTTAGCTTGTGCCGAGGTAAACTACCTCCACTAATTCAATCCACTGATTGAATTAGCAAACCAAATAAAATATGAGTTTAATACAAAACAGCTCCTTTTGAGCAGATATTTCAAAATAAAAGCAAGGTTTAGAAGGGCCTGTTTAGATTCGATTTGAGTGCAGGCTTTTCTTCTTTTCCTCAACTCCTTTGAAGTGTGGAATCGGGCCTCAGCTCAGATTCTTCACGGATTGAATGTTGGAGTTGATTTGAACTTTTTCTCCCTTTCTTTGAATGTTGAAAATCTCTTGATTTGATCTTGAATGGCTCTTGGATTTTCTTCTAGACTTTCTTGGATTGATGAACTTGAGCACAGATGAAGTCTCCTTTGATTTCACTCCTTCTCTTTCACTCTATTTTTGAATCTCGGATTTTTCAAATGACGCTCTGTTTTTCCTCTTTTTCTGAAAGATTTTTCTTTTTCTCTCTTGATTTGTATATGTATTTTTTGATTTGAAAACGGCCTCTCTATTTATAGACTCTGCAAAAATATAGTCGTTAGAAACAAAGAAATCTAGCCGTTATTGAAAAATCTTACCGTTGGCGCTGAGTTGGCATTCAGAAAAAGTCACGCCCAGATTTGTTGGAGTCGGCTCCAACTTTAGGCGAGTCGGCTCGAAGACGCGATGCCAAAAATAGAAACATTCAGAAAGTTAAGGGGTCGACTCAACGAAAATAAGGTGTCGACTCCTGACAGTCGGGGGTCGACTCATGAAAAGCAAGGGGTCGACTCGAGAAGTGCTCAGAAAAATAACTCTCTGGTGTCTGAGCGGAGTCGACTCACACAGTCATGGAGTCGGCTCGACAATATCGGGGGTCGACTCTTGAAATCACAGGGGTCGACTCGAGAAAACAGACATCTCTGTATACTGAGTGGAGTCGACTCTGAAACTCTAGAGTCGGCTCCGGAACGTATCAAAAATCAGAGAATTTTCTGATTGACTTTGAAATTCGTTCCAGATTAATTTTAAATCAATTTTTGACTTGAATATAATAAATTTGACATTAGGAATCAATTCAAGATATGTTCCAAAAACTCATTGATTGAATATGAAGTATAAAAATTTCTTTTTGAAAGCTTAAACATGGAGCTTGAAGCTACTTTCCAATTGATTAAAGTCATACTTAACATACTCATTGATTATGATAAATAAATTCATTGCTCATGTAAATAAATTCATTGCATCTTTTAATATACTCATGGCTTTTGGTAATCATCAAAATCAATAAGATTGGGGCAACTATTTCTCAACAATCTCCCCAATAACACCTTTACATGTGAAAGCTAGACTCCATATGCTGAATGAACAACAAAGGAGCTAGAGATAACACTGTGATGCCTACGAATGTTTTGAGCTTCAAAATGTTGTTGACAAAGCAGGCCGAGCAAGATAGAATGTTATGTTTTTTAAGTTCATAATGTTAATTTTGTGCTATGTACGTTTATTTATAAATGCTACATTAAAGGGTTAGGCTAATTGTAATCTTATGTATACTGGTTTTGCCATTTTTTGGATTGTTGCATCATTGCAACCTGTCCAACAGTTGTTCTAAATATATTAAAGTATCAAACCCAAGTTTTAAAATCTTGTTACTCATACCTGTAGAGGTCAGGTACTATCGGTAATGGTACTGCTACATCTTGTACTCATACTGGCACACAGTCTGATAGTTCATGCTGGCATCATGGCTGGCATTTATTCTCTTTTCTTCTTTCTGGTGGTGGCATAAAAGGCATAGCAAGTAACAATCCTCCAGTGGTCTGGTTCGGTACGGCCAGTTTGGACTGGTACTTGAATCCTTGATTGAAGTTCTGTGATAGTTATCCCATCTTGTTATATTTTCAGGACTTGCTCTAAGTCTTATCTGTTCTCAATCCCTTGTTCTAACTGTTGCATCATTCCTATGCTGATGTGTTTCTCTGAATGGTTGTTGGCTATACATTTTGCTGAATTGTTGCCAAAATCAAGTGGCTTGGCTGCCAACAAATACAAATTGTTGGTTTCTTGCATTTCTTTAGGGTTTTCTGTTCATGACTGTTAACTGATATCATATCAGTTCTATGTTCAATGATTAGAGCACTAAAGTTGGGCTTGTGGTTTCTTTTGGCATTTTCTTATCCCTGATATGAGTGTCTAATGCTGTATTCCAAATGTCTGGAGATGGCAACATGGGGGTGTATGTGGGCAAGCATGGATGCTCTAGTATGAACTAGAGTAGCATGTAAATATCATAGTATTTTAATATGTTATTCATGTTTTTGACAACATACATTATACCTTGTGAAAATGGACTTGCATTTTCACCAAATCTTGTTCTGTTGCTGTTACGTTAGGATAACAATGAATTGTTTAAGTAGCTAGATCTTGTAACCTGTCATTGTGTTTGCTTTCCCTCCTTTTCATTGAAATTTATAATATAATCATACTTTTGTTTACTTCTGTTTATGGATGTCCAATTTTACTAAATTGCTGGCTGCTGAATTCCCTTGTTTAGATGGTTATGCATTTGATGTTTTGATCACTATAATAAAAATATATGGTTTCTGACTCAAGTCTTGCTGAACTTATCAAATCATTGGACCCTGACATCAACTTTATTTTTGTGGGTAAGGTTTCCTTCCCTGAGAGACCAGACTTAAAGACCGCTTTCCTACACAAGCAACCTTTTTATTTGAAAAGGTATGTTGAATAAGTTCCATCTAATAGTCATTTAGTTTCTTGAACAGGTTTTGTATAGAATCTTCTTTTTAATCCATTAAGATATATTTTCTTGACCTGTTGTTTATGTTATAGAGAGACATTAAGGAAAAGACCATTCAAAATGCTGTTGACGTTCAACTTTAGTGATGGCTGTGGCTGTCCATGTACTATTATTGAGTGGCCCATCAATTTTCAGGTGAGAAATTATCGGTCAGCCCATTGGACATCCTTTCTATTTTCCTTATGTTTGGGGTTTTCTTTTGAATTAGAAAGGCTAAAATAATTCTGGCTGACTTGTTACTTTTCTGAATTCAGTACTGATGCACTCTCAAGTTCTTTTTAATATTTTTTTTAAACTTACTCTCCATTGTTGTAAGTGAGTTTCAGCGGTCTTGAACACACACTGACCCACAATGAGGTTTCTGTTATAATGATCTTATTTAGCTTCATTTGTTGACAAGATGTCATGCATCATGAGACAATTAGTGCCTATTAAATATTATTGGACTTGGCTTGATGTCAGTGCATGCTACCACTTTCTTAAAATGCCTCTGAATTATTTTGTTAATAATATTGTTTTAACTTAATTTAGATTGAAAATTGACAAATTTTACTTGTGCTTTACTTGTGTCTGACATTCATGTTATCATTTATATTTGATAATGACAATAAACATACCTCTGATGTTCTTCTTAAGACAGATGATTCAATTTTCCACTCGCCAAATCTGATCTTGATGTCCCAGTATAAACATATCAACAAACTTTTATGTTACATTATTTTGCTTCATTTTATAATAGCAAATTGGTGCCGAATGGGATTTTAAGTAAAATGGTGGATTCATCTCATGGCACTGAGAGAAGGATAGAAGCCCTATTTTGTTATAACTAAAACTACCACAACAAAAGGAAAACTAAACCATTACTTAAAATTTTTTGTATGAAATAAAGTGATAAATATGGGCCTGAGTTAATTGTACCAGCTGAGGCGACACATCTTAAATCAAGCAGTATGCTCCTAAATTTGTGTTTGTTTCTGATTTTCTTGAAACTCCAACTTCTTGAATGGGCCTGCTTTGTATTTTAAACTGTAGTACCATTTTCTCTTGTACTTCACTGGAAGATACTTGCCTGGACATGCCAGTGATGTTAAACTAATTATTGTCCTGGAAATGAATAGAAAACAAGTGTAAATGGAACAAATTGAGGGCATGAACACTTCATGCTGTGCAGGTTACAAAGGACAGCTTAGTTCGTGATAAGAATGAGGCCCTTGCAGAGCTAAGGGATGCGGCAGACAAGGAATCTCGGTGTGGGCAGCATGCTGTTTTGGTGAGAAAGGTCAATCCCAGGTCTGAAGTCGCCGTATATGCTATTGTGACAAATATTCATAGGTATAACGGTCCAGAGGAGGTCAATGGAGTATCTAAGATCGTTCCTAATGGCAATAGCAATTTTTTGACTGAAAGGTACAATGAAGTTGTGAATGGCGGCCAAACATCTCAGAAAAGACCCAAGTTGTCGTGATCGCCCACCTTTTATAGTTTTGGCTCTTTGTTTTGTATGTGAGAACATGTAGATACTGATGGAATTAGAATTTTGGTATGCAAGATACTAGAATTCTAATCCAGTAGACTGATTATTAGATACTGATGGAGTGGAATTTTGGTGCATATACACCTAGGATGGGTGAATTTTGCATACGACCACCCAGTCTACCATTGTTCAAAGAAACAAGAGATGTCTTGTAAAGTTTCTTCGTTCTTAATAGCTATGTTATATTTAAGAAATGATGTTATCCAATTTTAGTTTAAGTATATGCTTTAAATTTGCTGTTGCTTTTCTTGGATGGGTAGGGAAATACGTAATCCCTAGTTCCTTTGCCTTGAAATATGCTTTGAAAAATGCTTGATTTTTGTATCTACCACCACCGTAGTTTTGTACCTGTGCTTAGGCATGGGCACTGGGCCGTGCCGTACCAGGAATGGCCCAGGCCCATGCCAGAAAAAATTACGTGCCTGGCATGGCCCATTAACAAATGGGCCGTGCCTGGCACGGGACCACTAAAAAAAATTCAAATTTGGCATGGCCTGTGACCCATCAAGAAATGGGCCACGGGCTATGCCAAAACGGCCCTTCTGGGCCGTTTTGTGGGCCGTGCCATGGCACGGCCCAGCAGGGCCATTGCTGGGCCGTCGTTTTGGCACGGCCCTGCTGGGCCGTGCCAGAACGGCCATGCTGGGCCATTTTGTAGGCCGTGCCAGGAGCACACTGTGCACCTAGGCACCAGCCAGCTGATTCAAGCCATGATCCTGATCGGCGATGATGGATCCGACGATTGCGATCGATCTGATCGGAGATGATCCGACGGTTGCGATCGATCCATGCCATAATCCTGATCGGCGATGATCGATCCGACGGTTGCGATCCATCCGATCGGCGATGATCCGATGGTTGCGATCGATCCAAGTCATAATCCCGATCGGCGATGATCGATCGGACCGTTGCGATCAATTCAATCGGAGATGATCCGACGGTTGCGATCGATCCAAGCCATGATTTCGATCGGGGATGATCGATTTGACAGTTGCGATCCATCCGATCGGCGATGATCCGACGATTGCGATCGATCCAAGCCATGATCCCGATCGACGATGATCGATTGGATCGTTGCGATAATCCGATCGGAGATGATCCGACGGTTGCGATCGATCCAAGCCATGATCCCGATCGGGGATGATCGATCCGATGGTTGCAATCCATCCAATCGGAGACAATCCGACGGTTGCGATCGATCCAAGCCATGATCCCGATCGGCGATGATCAATCCAACAGTTGCGATCCATTCGATCGGAGACGATCCGATGGTTGCGATCGATACAAGCCATGATCCCGATCGACAATGATCGATCAGACTATTGCGATCAATCCGATTGGAGACGATCGATGTCTGCGATCGATCCAAGCCATGATCATGATCGGCGATGATCAATCCGATGGTTGCGATCCATCTGATCGGAGATGATCCGACGTCTGGATCGATCTAAGCCATGATCCCGGTCGGCGATGATCAATCCGACGGTTGCGATCAATCCGATCGGAGACGATCCGATGGTTGCGATCGATCCAAGCCATGATCCCGATCGGTGATGATCAATCCAACAATTGCGATCCATCCGATCGGAGACGATCCGATGGTTGCGACCGATCCAAGCCATGATCCCGATCGACAATGATCGATCGGACTGTTGCGATCCATCTGATCGGAGATGATCCGACGTCTGCGATCGATCCAAGCCATGATCCCAATCAGGGATGATCGATCCGACGGTTGCGATTGATCCGATCGGAGACGATCCGACGGTTGCGATCGATCCATGCTATGATCCTGATCGGCGATGATCGATTCGACGGTTGCGATCCATTCGATCGGTGACGATTCGACAGTTGCGATCGATCCAAGCCATGATCCCGATCGGTGATGATCGATCTTATCGGAGACGATCCGATGGTTGCGATCGATCCATGCCATGATCCTGATCTGCTATTATCGATCGAACGGTTGCGATCTATCCAATCGGAGATGATCCGACGATTGCGATCGATCCAAGCTATGATCCCGATCGACGATGATCGATCGGACCATTGTGATCAATCCGATCGGAGACGATCCGACGTCTTCGATCGATCCAAGCCATGATCCCGATCGGCGATGATCAATCCGACGGTTGTGATCGATCCAAGCCATGATCCCGATCGGCGATGATCGATCCGACGGTTGCGATCAATCCAAGCCATGATCCCGATTGGTGATGATCGATCGAACCGTTGCGATCGATCCGATCGGAGACGATCCAATGGTTGCGATCGATTCAAGCCATGATCCCGATCGGGGATGATCAATCCAACGGTTGCGATCTATCCCATCGAAGATGATCCGACAGTTGCGATCGATCCAAGCCATGATCCGATCGGCGAGGATCGATCCGACGGTTGCGATCCATCCGATCAGTGATGATCCGACGGTTGTGGTCTTTCTATTTTTTCTTCTTACTTATTGTATTATGTTCTAGAGGTCAGGCCTAGCCTCCCTCCCTTCTGTACCATTTTAATTTTAAATTAATAAACTGGTAGGGGTCTGTGCCAAACCCCCCACATTATGGTGGCTTTATATTAATAAAATTTCTTTATTCCTAATAATTTTTTAATTTATAAAAAAAATTATATTTTTATAAATTTTTTATTTGAGCTGTGCATGGGCCAGGCCCCAGGTGGGCCGTGCCAGGCATGGCGCCTGGCACGGCACGACGGACCGGCCCAGGCCGTCATGGGTTGTGCCGTGCTGGGCCAACAGAAAAAATTTTTTGGGCTCGGCACGGCCCGGTATTGTAGCAGTGCCGGGCCATGCCTAGCACGGCCCATTAGGGCCTGGGCCGTGCCGTGCCATGGGCGGCACGGCCCAGTGCCCACCTCTACCTGTGCTTCCTACATGAAGATCTAAGGTGCAGCCTGATTGATCATTTGGATCGAGGAATTGAGATACTAACTCTTGGGTCACCTCACCACATATTTTTGGTGAGGAGCTTATATCAAAAAAGAAAAAATCATTTAGATCTGATTTTTATAATTATTTATTATTATTTAATATAGGTTATGTTGAATAGAACGTAATTCAACTATTCTGCAGCCTCCACCCCAACCCCCCCTCCCCGGGCAAGGGCCATGGTGGGAAGGCGGCAGCTTTCGCGATGGCTTTTTTCATGCCCTGCCTTTCGTCTTTTTCTCCTTTCTCTCTCTTTTTTTTTTTATTAATGTGGAGATAAGGTGGAGGATACGTAAATTGCCACGTAGGTGAGTTTTTGATAGTGTTACTTTGTTTTCACGATAAGAACCAAAGAGAAATAAAAAACAAAGTTCTGGATCAATTCTGTAACTTTTTAAAGTTTACGAACTAAAGCAACACACCCTCTTAAGTTCAAGGAGTCAAAAATATAGTTTAGCCAAAATTTTAAAATAGTTTAATATTATTGAAAATAGTTAAAAAATCTTTCTTATAAAACATATATTTTTTAAAAATAGAAATTCTACTACTTGGTTCTTGTCAAATTTGGTGTAGGACTAGTAGAAAAAGGAAACTTGATAGTGGAACAAGAAAGTTTAAGTTGCCATCAAGATTAAAAGAATAAACCACAAAATTTGGCAAGAAGTCAAGGTGAAGAAAGTCTTAAAAAGTATAGGGACGTAAAGAAAGAAGCTAAAAAAGTGATAAGTAATGTCAAACTTAAAGCTTATGATGATTTATATAATAGACTACATACGAAAGGATGAAAAGACTATATATAAACTAGCAAAACTAAAAGAAAAAAAAACAAAAGTTTTGAACTATATTAAATGTATTAAGGATGAAGATGAAAGAGTCTTAGTAAAAGAAAAAGAGATAGAAGAACGATGAAAAAGTTATTTTAAAAAATTATTAAATAAAAATACTTTAGTAAATTTAAGAATAGAAGAATGTAATAACTTAGGAGTAACAAATAAATAAATTTTTTTCCGTAGATTTAGTATGCTTGATGTTAAAAAGGCTTTCAGTAAAATAAAAAATGTAAAGGCATTAGGGCCATATGCGATCCCTATTAAGGTTTGGAAAGTCTTAAAAAAATTGGAGTCATGTGGTTAACCAATTTATTTATTAGGATTGTAGCAATTAAAAGAATGTCGGATGATTAGAGAAAAAGCATATTAATACCTATATATAAAATAAAGGAGATATTCAAAACTGTACAAATTATAGAGGATTAAACTGATGAGTCATACAATGAAATTATGAAAGAGAGTTATAGAAAATCGAATAATGGCTAAAACTTTAGTGTCAAATAATCAATTTAGATTTATGCAAGGAAGATCGATCATAAAAGCTATTCATTTATTAAGAAGATTAATGGAGAGGTATAGGGTCTTTATTGATTTAGAGAAAGCATATGATAGAGTATATAGAGAAATAATATGATGAGTTTTAGAGAAAAAAGGAGTTACAAAAGCTATATAAAATTAATAAAAGATATGTACGATAGAGCAATAACTATTGTTAAAACAAAAATATGAGAAACTAGTAAGTTTTTAATTACTGTAGGTTTACATCAAGAATCTGCCTTAAGTCCATATCTTTTTGTCTTAGTTATAGATGAATTAACCAAATATATTTCAAATGATATCCCGTGGTGTATATTATTTGCAGACGATATAGTGTTGATTGATGAAACAAATTTTTTTTTTGAAACTTTAAATTATTTGATTGTAAGTTCTCTGAGAGCTATAAGGTACAAGTCTTAGTTGTCTCTTTTCCTCAGTCAAATGGTGCAGTGAAACAAAAAATACCATACATTAATGCGTATTGTTAACTCAATAATAATTAGTTATGGTTTACTCGAGAATTTATAGGAAAAGCTTTCTTAACAGCCTACAATATCCTGAATATAGTACCTTTTAATGAATCCTAAAACTACGTTTGAGCTATGAAAAAATAGAATTCCTAGGCTATATTGTTTCAATGTATGGAGATGCCTGGTTAAAGTAAGAATATTTGAGTCCAAAATAAAGAAAATAGGATCCAAAACTATATATGCTATTTTTATAGAGTATCTCTTAAATAGCATAAATAGATTTCTTGCGATAAATTGAGAGATATGTGACATATCAAATAATACCACTTATTAAATCAAGAGATGCCACTTACTTTGAAAATATCTTTCCAATAAATAGTGAAGTTCCAATTCAAGTTTCTCATGATCCATTCTTTATCTCTAATTATTTTATATATGGATTCCCTAGTGAGTAAAAAAAAGAAAAAAATTTGACTCTAAAGGTGAACCCCCTATACGAGCAAAAAACATAAGAAAAAAAAAAGATCTTGGGTGAAGAATTCTTCACTTTCCTTATTACGGGTGATTCTTCTACTTATTTAGAGATAATGTTATCACTTGATGCTCCCTTTTAGAAGGAAAACATCTGTTGCTCAGATATAGCAACCCAAAAGGAGTGATGAATTGGGTTCTTTTTAAAATTTAATTAACTAACAAATATGTGCACGTATAATTTCTTTCACAAATAAACAGAGTGTAGTGAGATAAGGATAATATGCAAACAATCACAGAAAAATATTACAAGCAAACACAACAAGTTTATAGTGGTTCGGTACCAATCTCGATACCCGCATCCACTCTTCAAGAATCTCTTGGGAATTTTACTAACACCACTAGCCTTATCTGGCTAGCAAGCTTATTTTAAGGTACAAGCAAGCCTTACAAATATACACGGATAGTCCTCTACCCTCACATGTTTCACAATTGTGAAACACAAATCAAAGCACAATAATGTAATGTTTATACAAAATGCTCCTAAAAATTGAGCAGATATTTAGAAAAATACATTACAACTTTGAAGAACACAACACGAGGTGGCTTTTTTTTTAAGTGCACAACAGCAATAAAGAAGCCTTCATGGAAGCCTTGAATGCTCTTCCAGAAAGATTGTTGGAGCTTTTATACCACGCTAAGAATGAAAAATAAATGCACTCCAAGTAGCTTTGAAACATAATCAATGCAGCTCTCCAACTATCTCTCAAGAATGAGACTCTCTTTCAAAGTATTTTCTTGCACTTTTTCTCTCTATTTTTCAATGATTTTTATTTTCTTTTTCCACTTGTTTTTCCACTAATATCTCTTTTTTGAATCACTGTATAAGAGAGGTATTTATACACAACAGAAAAATATAAACGTTGCAAGCCATTGTGAGAGAGAAAAATGGAAATAGCAAATCATTGAAAATTTGAGAAATAGCCATTGCAAGAAATTTCTTAACATATCTGATGACCAATTGGTTGACTAATCCTAGGTTCAAAGCTAATTTCTGAGACAAACCCGAGAGCAATTAAAAATCGGTTGCTCAGCTTCAAGAATCCACCGCCTAATGAAAAGCAACAAGAGAATTAGCTGCCCAGCATGTCCATCCAGTCTTCCAACAAAAGGTTCATGAAAATATTGGATGCCCAATAAAAAGGGATGGAGTTAGGTGCCCAAAGCAAGCACCCGGTCACCCAACAAAAAGTTCATGAGAAATCGTCGTCCAACTTTAGTGTTGGGCTTCCAACATCCAAAGCAAAATGGTTTTAGAGGGAAGACAAAGAGCTACGAAAAACCAATCATTCAGAATTGGAATTCGGTCATCCAATGGAAATTAATGAGAAAATTGGACACCCAATGAAAGGCATCGGTCAACCAATTTCCATTTGGATTTGTTTCAGAAGAGAAGATAGAGAGCTACAAAAAAATCAATCGGCCAACGTGGAAAATCAATCATCCAATGACAACTCAAAAATTAGTGTCAAAAAGAGAAATCGAAGGCAAAACAAAATCGATCGCCTAACGGAGGAAACCGATCGCCCAATAGCTTTCTAAAAATTATTTTAGAAGTGAAGCCGAGAGCAAAACAAAATTGGTTGGCTAAAATGGAAAATCCGATTGTTCAAAGGCTCTTAAAAGAATTATAGCACTCATCCATCTTCAGAAAAATATTTAAAATATATAGGAGTTAGATAAGAACTTTGCAATCCAAGAGAAAAAGGTTTGGTAGCTAAGTTTGTATAAATAACTTGTAAAATAATTAAATTCAGTTCAAGACAATGCAAATATAATGAAACTTGAAAGTCATTTTAGAAAGTAAACTGTCCAAATAGTAAGTGAGAAAATCATTCAGTAGTCATGAAATCTAAGTCCTTTAAAGAATTCATTTTGCACTACAAACTCTTTGAAAATAATTTAACTTGGAAAGGACAATCATATAGAATTAATACTTTACCTACCTTACCTTTTATTTGATATGAAATTTACCTTAAACTGAAGCAAACATCTTCTTTCATGATGAATAACCCAAAATTCTTTGAACTCAATAGTAATGTGATTAGTATTATACTTAATTATTTTGTATTCATCAAAATCAATAGGAGGTCAACATTCTCTCCCTTTTTGATGATGACAAAACCATTAAGTATTCAGTAAGAGATAATGAGTTTCAAATTATAACATTTCTTGAAACTTTGAAGTATAAAACGATGCGTGCCAAATTCTAGTGTATCATGCCGAAACTTTAAATTCCAAGAATACATAAACTAAGATATTCAAATAAAAAAAATGAGGAATAAGGTATATGGAATTTTATTTTTCAAACACAATTTGAAAAAGAAATCAGAATGTATGCTTTCTGTTGCCCAGATGTAGCAACCCAAGAGGGAAGATGAATTATGTTTCTTTAAAAAATTAATAGACTGACAAATATGTGCACTTAGATTTTCTCACACAAATTAATTGAGTGGTGTAGGGTGAAGATAGTATGCAAACAATTACAAATAAATAACACAATCAAACACCAAAGATTTAATGTGGTTCGACGCCAAACCCGGCATCTATGTCCATACCCCAAGAACCTCTTGGGAATCCATTAGACACCACTAGCTTACCTGGCTAGCAAGCTTGTTTCTGAGCACAAGCAAGCCTTACAAATATACTCACAGGTAGACCTCTATCCTCACACGTTTCACAACTGTAAAACAAAACTCAAAGCACAATAATGTAATGTTTATACAAAATGCTCCTAAAGATTGAGCAGATATTCAATAAGAAATACTTTACAACTTGAAGAACTCAACACAAGGAAGCTTCTTTCTTTAAGTGTGCAGCAATAATGAAGCCTTCGTGGAAGCCTTGAATGCTGTTCAAGAAAGGTTGTTGGAGCTTTTGCACCATGCTAAGAATGGGAAGTAAATGCACTCCAAGTGGCTTTGAAAATAATTAATGTAGCTCTCCAACTTTCTTTCAAGAATGAAACTCTCTTTCAAAGTATTTTTCATTCTTTTTTCATTCTTTTCTTCTTGTATTTTTTTCACACAGAATCACTGTTTAAGTGAGCTATTAAAACCCAAAAATATAGCCATTACAAGAATGCTGTGAGAGCGAACGGAAATAGTAAATCAAAAGAATATTAGAAATAAATCCATTGCAAATTTTCTTACCACATCGGTCGATCAAATTTCATAAATCGATCACCTAGTTTCAGATTCAAAAGTAGTTTCAGAGAAAATACTGAGAGCATGCAAAACTTGGACTCCTAGGCTCAAGTGTTGACCATCCAGTGAATAAAGTTGGTCACCCAACTCATGAGCCCGGTTGCCAAAAGGAATTCCATGGAAAAAATTGGACGTCTAAAGCTTGAGGCTGGTCGCCCACTAAAAGCTAAAGAAAAATCGGATGCCCAACA
This sequence comes from Calamus simplicifolius, assembly GCA_900491605.1. Lineage (NCBI taxonomy): Eukaryota > Viridiplantae > Streptophyta > Magnoliopsida > Arecales > Arecaceae > Calamus > Calamus simplicifolius. The sequence continues at coordinate 591,297 of UESW01004444.1, read as the reverse complement.
ACCTAACCCGGTCGTCTAGGAAAATTGATGTAAAAAACCGGACATCTAATGCTTAAAGTCGGATGCTCAAAACATAATTCAAAATGGTGTCAGGAAAAGACCGAACCAACTAAAAAATTGGTCGGTTAATTTTCCAAAAACTAGTCGTTCAACTTTCATCCAAAAATGTCTCAGAAGTGGAAACCAAGAGCTTCAAAAAATCGATCGACTAATTTTCCAAAACTAGTCGTCCATCTTTCATCAAAAAATGTCTCAGGAGTGGAAACCAAGAGCTTCAAAAAATTGGTCAGCTAATTTCCCAAAATTGGTCGTCCAACTTTCATCCAAAAATGTTCCAGGGGTGGAAACCGAGAGCTTCAAAAAATCGGTTGGCTAATTTCCCAAAACTGGTCATCCAACTTTCATCCAAAAATGTCTTAGAAGTGGAAACCAAGAGCTTCAAAAAATTGGTCAACTAATTTTTCAAAACTGGTTGTCCAACTTTCATCCAAATATGTTTCAGAATAGGAATAGAGAGCAAAATGAAATTGGTTGGCCATATTTAAGAATCGGTCGTCCAATAATACTAAAAAATTTGGCACTCATCTAACTTCAAACAAATGTTCAAAATACATAGGAGTTGGATAAGAACTTTGCAATTCAAGAAAAAAGGTTTGGTTGCTGAGTTTGTATGAATGACTTGTAAATCAATAAAATTCAGTTTAAGACAATACAAATATAATTAAACTTGAAAGTTATTTTGGCAAGTAAACTGTCCAAACAATAAGTGCTCTCAAAACACATGAAAATGGTTCAGTAGTCATGAAAACCAAATCCTTTGAAAAAATCATTGTGCACTACAAACTCTTTGGAAATAATTTAACTTGAAAAGCACATACATAGAATTAATACTTTACCTGCATTACCTTTAATTTGATTTGAAATTTACCTTAAGCTAGAGCAAGCATTTTCTTTCATGATGAATAACCTGAAATTATTTTCTTGATAATAATGATTAGTATAATACTTAATAATTTTATATTCATCAAAATCAATAAGAGATCAACAATCTTTTTCTTTTTTATGATAACAAAACTATTAAGCATTCAACAAGAGATAGAGAGTTTCAAATTGTAGCTTTCCTTGGAACTTTGAAGTATAAGACAATGTGTGCTGAAACCTGGTGTATTGTGCCAAAACTTTAATTTTCAAGAATACATAAACTATGATATTCAAAAGATACATTGCATAACTTCCCCTTTGATTTTTAAACATTGAATTTTTCAAATGTAAAACACATCTTTCAAATTCTTTCCAGAGTGAAATTAGAGGTATAAGGTATATGCAATTCCATTTTTCAAGACATTGCATGCGTTCCATTTCTCCAACAAAATTTAAAAAATTTGTATTTCAAATCATGAAATTAGAATGTACGCGTTTCATTTCTTCTCCTTTTTGTCACCAATCAAAAAGAAGGCGAAAGGATATGCATGTATTACTGTATGTCTTTAAGGATTAGAATGTATAAGTTTTATTTCTTTCCCTTTTTGTCATCAATCAAAAAGAAGGTTAAGGATATGCACGTATTACTATATGTCTTTTCTTCAAGGAATGAAATAAGTAGAGCAATTAATAATCATGTAAAGATAAGCATAAGATTTAATACATTAAGCAAATAATACAAGGTACAAAGTAACACATACATCAAAGTTTTACACACATACAAACCATTAAACTTATACAAGCCAATAAAAATATTAGTCCTTAGAAGTAAAAAGAAATCATATGCCAACAACAAAATTAAATATAGAAATGGTTTAGAAACAACATAAAATTAGATCGATTCAAGAGGAGGAAGATCCATTAGAGCAACCACGTCCCGAAGGATGAGATGAAGCTAGATAATGAGCATGTCAGTGAAAAGGATCTTCTTCATGTGGAGATAGTTGAGAAATGCTGTGGCATTGGGAAACAATATTTGAAAGGCTAGCGAGGGCAGACTGAGCTTTTTTAGTTTGGACTCGAAATGTAGCAATCTCAATACTTGCCACACCGGCACTCTCCAACAAGGAATTCATATCATTTCTCAGCTTGAAAATTTCAGTGAAGATTTTTGTGATGTCCACCATCTCACCATAATTAAATGCATTTCCCTTAATGACATTGACATTATGCTATAAATCATGTAAACTCAATTTAATCTCTATCAGAGAAGCAAACGTGGAAGAGATATGGGGAATAATGGATGAGTCAGTAGAACAAGAAGATGAACTGGTCCCAAATCATCAATGGAAACAACATCAGAAATCCTCCGAACCAATGTGTTCATATCATCTGGGTCAATCTTAGCAATGATAGGACGATTTGGTTGGAATGGATTCTGGACAGGTGATGGATCATGAGATGGGACAGCAGATGGATCATTATCAATGGAAGGATTGTCATCAATGGAAGGAGTCAGGTCAACAGTCATAAAATCATTTACTTCAAACATATAAGGATAATTAGTAGAAGGATCAACAAAACCATGAGAAGAATGAAAAGCCTGAGGTCCAGCAGAAAATTCCTAAGGCATAGTAGATCCCTCCCTCTGGACAAGTGCAGAAGGGTCTTGCATCTTCCCTTTGTTCCTTGTCCATTGGCCATCTACCTATGGCCTTAGTAATTCCCATACGAACTAGGGTATGCTCATTGTAGAAATCAGTATTACTAAGGTTATAGACATTCTTACCTTTAACTTTAATATCAAAATGAGTAAAAATATGGGTGAGAAGAAGGCCATAGAGTAGGGCTGTTCCAGGTCTACTGACTGCCTCTTTCATAACACAGATCATTACTCTAGGTAGGTGCAAAGAAATTTTTCTCACAACATGGTATATGGTAGTTAAGTTTCGGTCATTCACATAATTAAAGCTGCCACTTCTAGGAGTAAGACATCGAGAAATTATAGTGTAGCAACCTCATTTCTACATTTAAATCTTTAGCAAAAATCCTATCAATATGAGAGGCATCCTCAATACCAAGAATAATTTCTATTTTATACTTTTTGTCTTCAAGAGAATCCTCAAGTGCACCGTTAGCGAAAATATTCAGAATTTTCTTAATATATCTTCATTGAAATCAATCATAACCCCTTTAACAATAGAAGATACCCTATCATTACCAAAGCTAATATTATGGTAGAAAATTTTGATAAGATCAAAAAAAATATGAAGATTTATTTTAAGCAAGAACTTTCAACCTTGAAATGCTAAAAGTTCACCAATTTTAAAGTTCTCAGTAGCTAGAAAATCAAAATTAACTACTCTACCAAAAGCTACAGATATCCTTAACATGGACTGGAAATAGAAGGGTTAGAGGGGAACTTTCACTGATGCCTCGGAAGAAGATGATCCGGGCCAAGCTTCGTCTTGGGTGCCATGATCCAAGATTTGAAGTAGCAAGAAATGAGAGATTGAATGGTGAAGAGAAAGAAGCTTCAAGGTGTCTCACGACTTGGAAGGATGTTGGAATGAAATGAGGAAAGAGAAGAAATCAGACAAATCTATGTAACCGGCCAAAAGAAGCTCTCAAGAGTTGGACGTCCAAATATCCCAAGTTAGGCATCCAATATTTGAGAACTAGTCATCAACAACAAAGTTGGATGACCGAAATTGAGCACTTAGTCGTCCACTTCCAAAAGTGGATGCCCAATGGCCCAAAATCGGTTGGCCAGGTGGGTCATCTAGTGGGGGATTGCATGATGGATTCCAATATATCAGGGGTCAAATTGCAATCATTCAAAAACCCATTGAAACAATTCAAAATTGATCTATAAAAAATCTTAAAAATAAGGACATGAAGATTAAGCATGGGGATTCATATGATATAAGTTTCATGCAAAGATTATAAACACAAGAGAGTATAAAAATTAAACAATCATAATAACTCACCAGATTGAAGGATCAAGCATACCAAGCTCACTTCTAATTTCACAAAACTTTGACTCATCAAGAGGTTTTATGAAAATATCTGCGAGTTGCATATTAGTACACACATGCTCAGCACAATATATCCATTATTAACGTGATCTCTAATAAAATAATCTATGTGTTTAGTTCTAGAGTGTAGAATAGGATTTTTAGTTAGATTTATAGCACTAGTATTATCACATTTTATTGGAATGTCTTTAAGTTTAATGCCATAATTCTCTAGTTGTTGCTTAATCCATAAGATTTGAGCACAATAACTTTTAGCTACAATGTACTCAGCCTCAGCTATGGATAAAGTCACTGAAGTTGCTAAACCATGAGATTAAGTTAACACCTAGAAATTGCAAGTTTCACTAGTAAATTTTCTATCTAATTTACATTCTGCAAGTCTGAATCAGTGTAGCCTATTAAGTTGATGCTAGATTGTTTATCATACCATAAGCCTAGATTTATTGTTCCATTCAAATACTTAAAGATTCTTTTAATAGCTAATAAATGAGGTTCCTTAGGGTTAACTTGATATCTAGCACACATGCAAACACTGAATATATATCTGGCCTAGTAGCAGTTAAATACAACAAAGATCCAATCATACCTCTATACAACTTCATATCCACACTTTTATCAGTACTATTGAAATCTAATCTACAAGAAGAGCTCATAGAAGTACCGATATATTTGAAGACTCCATGCCAAATTTTTTCAACATTTCTTTGACATACTTGCTTTGGCAAATAAAGATTCCTTCATTACTTTGCTTGATTTATAGTTCAAAAAAATAATTTAATTCTTTCATCATGCTCATCTCGAACTCTCCCTGCATAAGCTTAACAAAGTCTTGACATAATAATTCATTAGTAGCACTAAAAATGATGTCATCTACATAAATTTGAATAATAAGCATATCATCATTTTTTTTTTAAAAATAAAGTTGTATCGATATTTTCTTTAATGAATTTATTGCTAATCAAGAATTTGCTTAACCTGTCATACCACGCTTGAGGAGCTTGTTTCAAACCATACAAAGCTTTATTTAATTTAAAAACATGGTTTGAAAACAAGTGGTTCTCAAATCTTGATGGTTGTTCAACAAATACTTGTTCGGCAATATATCCATTAAGAAAGTACTCTTGACATCCATTTGATATAATTTAAATTCATAAAGCATGCAAAAGCAAGAAGTAATCTAATAGTTTCTAGTCTAGCAAAAGGAGCATAAGTTTCATCAAAATTAATTCCTTCTTCCTGATTGTAATTTTAGCTACTAGTCTTGCTTTATTTCTAATTATATTATCATGCTCATCCAATTTATTTCTCAATACCCATTTAGTCCCAATAATTGGATGATCATGTAGTCTATCTATTAAGGTCCATACATTATTTCTTTCAAATTAATTTAATTCTTCATGCATAGCATTGATCCAATCTATATCATCCTTAGCATCATCATAGCATTTAGGTTCAATGTGAGAAACAAATGCTAGGTTATTACATGCATCTCTAAATGAAGATCTAGTTCAACACCATGTGAAGGATCACCAATGATAAATTCTTTGGGATGATTATGTACATACCTCCAACCTCTTTCTAAGTTATGATTACCTTGAGGTTCTTCATGATTGATAATGTCATTTACTTTCTCTTGATCATCTTGGACTATTGTATCCTCCTTTTCATCCAAGGTAAGTTTCTTTACTTGATTTTCAATATCACCTGCATCATCAATGCCTTTCTCTCCCTTGATAAAAGATCATTAGCTTCATCAAATGTAACATGAGTGGATTCTTCAACTACTAAGGTATTATTATTGAAAACTCTATATGTTCAAATAGAATAGTAGCCAAGAAAAATATCTTCATCAGATTTTGCATCAAATTTATCAAGATTTGATTTTTCATTATTCAAAATAAAACAACGACATCCAAAAATAAGAAAATATGTAATATTCGGTTTTCTATTTTTATAAAGCTCATATGGGTTCTTTTTCAAAATTAATCTGATTAAAGCTCTATTTAAAATATAGCATGCAGTGTTGATTGTTTCTACCCAAAAGTACTTTGGAAGATTGCTTTCACACAATATGGTATGTGCTATTTCTTTCAAAGTTTTATTTTTTCTTTCTATCACCCTATTTTGTTGAGGTATTCTAGGTGCAGAAAAATTATGATTTATGCCATGCTCATTATAAAAACTTTCAAAAAGATAATTTTCAAATTCCTTCCCATGATCGCTTCAAATTGATAAAACTCGAAACTTCTTTTTTATTTGCAATATTTTTGAATAAATTTTGAAATGCTAAAAATGCTTCATCTTTAATAGCTAAGAATAAAATCTAAGTAAATCGAGAAAAATCATCAATAATTACAAAACCATAATGCTTGCCGCCTAGACTTGTGGTTCTAGTCGGCCCAAATAAATTCACATGCAATAATTCCAATGGCCTAGAAGTTGAAATCATATTTTTGGACTTAAATGAAACTCTAGTTTATTTTCCAAATTGGCATTAATCACAAATCCTATCTTTTTCAAAGTTCAATTTCAATAAACCTTTTACTAAACCAATTTTAAGTAATTTTGAAAGAAGATCCATGCTAACATATGCAAGTCTACAATGCTATAATCAACTAGATTTATATATTTTAGCATTCATAGCAACTAAATAATCAAAATTATGGTCATTTAAATCATTCGAATCAATAATATAAATATTTTCATGCCTATGACCAATGAATTTCATGCAATTATCAGCAGGACTTGAAATAATGCAAACAGATAATTCAAAAATCACTTTAAAGAATTTAATACATAACTGACTAATACTCAACAGATTATGCTTCAAACCATTCACAAGTAGAACATTGTCACTATAAGTGTAAGGTGTGACACCTATTTTACCAATGCCAATAATTTTACTTTGGCTATTGTCTCGAAAGGTGACCATACCTCCATCCTTAGCCCCCAAAGTGACGAACTATGATTCATCACACGTCATGTATCTTGAATACCCGCTATCAAGATACCACTTTCTTTTAGTTTCACGGATTGCAAGATACACCTGCAAACATAATATCAAGTTTTACTTTTAGGTACCCAAACTTTCTTGGGTCCTTTGAAGTTAGTCAATATAGTTTCTTTTAGAACCCAAATTTTCTTAACACTATCACATGCATAAGACTTATGTCCCTTTAAACCATATTTAAAATAAGTAACATTTGATGATTGACCAGCATGCACAAAAATATTTTTTAAAAGTTTTTATTTTGTAAAGGGGTTATATCCTAATCCAACCTTATCGAAAATGACTCTTTGGCTATCCAAAATCATATTTAATTTTGTAGAGCTTAAAGTAAATATATCCACTATTGGTTTAAGCCTATCTACTTTAGATTTCAAATTTTATTTTCTTTCTTTAAAAATTTATTTTCTTCAATGCATTTATTATTTTCCAAAGTGAGGTTTTGAACTTGATTTTTCAAATCCTTGTTTTTAGAACTTAGATTTGCAAAATTATCTATTAATTCATAATGCAATTCTTTGAATATAAAGTCATCAAGAAAACTAGGGCTTACCTCGCTATTGTCTGCCATGAAGCATAGGTTGACGACTTCGTTCTTTTTTTCTCCTTCAGAGCTTGAGTTATCACTGTCACTCCAAGTAACTATCATTGCCTTCTTTTTAAACTTCTTAAGACCTTTCTTGAGTTGTGGACATTCAGATTTAAAGTGTCCCAGTTTTTTGCACTCATAACATATTATTTCCTTTTCTTTTTCCTTACTTTCTTCTCCTTTTACAAATGGTCTTTTTATTCCTCCAATTTTTTTTTTCTTTTTTGAGTTGTTTGACTTGTAGTTCATGCGTCACGAGGGATCCCAACAGTTTCTCCAATGGTAAAGTATTGAGATCCTTTGCCTCTTGAATAGCCATCACTTTGGCCTTCCAAGACCTAGGCAAAGATCTTAATACCTTTCTCACAAGATCAGCATTAGTATAAGATTTATCAAGACTTTTAAGCCCATTAATAATATTAGTAAATCTAGTAAACATATCAGAAATAGATTCACTAGAGTTCATCTTAAATAATTTATATCTATGAACAAGCATATTAATTTTGGACTCTTTCACTTGAATGGTACTCTGGGTAACCTCTAATCTATCACATATTTCTTTTGTGGAAGGGCAAGTAAAAATACGGTTAAACCCATTAGCATCTAATGAACAATATAATACATCATGGCTTTAGTATTTAGCTGAGCCAACTTTTTATCATATCCATCCCACTTCATTTTCGGTTTGAGAATTTTTATGCCATTAAATCTAGTTGTGGGTGTGTGCGGATCATTTACTATGGTACTTCATAGATCGTTGTCAAGTGTTTGGATAAAAATTTTCATCCTAGCTATCCAATAACTATAATTTGTACCATTAAATAGCGGTGGCCTATTTGTGGATTGCCCCTCACTCAATATGGTTGCCATAATCTTTAGCTCAAAGATTTTTAAGGCTTAACAACAAGAGCACCTACTCTAATACCACTTGTTGCCTAAATATAGCAACCCAAGGGAAGGATAAATATGTGCACTTGTAATTTCTTTCACAAATAAATAGAGTGTAGTGAGGTAAGGATAATATGCAAATAATAATAGAAAAATATTACAAGCAAACACAGCAAGTTTATAGTGGTTCAACACCAAACTCGGTACCTACATTCACTTTCCAAGAATCCCTTGGGAATTTTACTGATGCCACTAGCCTACCTGGCTAGAAGCTTATTTTCGAGCACAAGCAAGCCTTACAAATACACACGGGTAGTCCTCTACCCTCACTTATTTCACAACCGTGAAGCATAAATCAAAGCACAATAATGTAATGTTTATACAAAATACTCCTAATGATTGAGCAAATATTCAAAAAAAAAAAAAAGTTACAACTTTGAAGAACACAATACGAGGTGGCTTAGCAGCAATAATGAAGCCTTCGTGAAAGCCTTGAATGCTCTTCAAGAAAGGTTATTGAATCTTTTACACCATGCCAAGAATAGAAAATAAATGCACTCCAAGTGGCTTTGAAAAATAATCAATGCAGCTCTCCAACTATCTTTCAAGAATGGGACTCTCTTTCAAAGTATTTTTCTTGCTCTTTTTTTCTCTATTTTTCAATAATTTTTCTTTTATTTTTTCACTTGTTTTTCCACTAGTATCTCTTTTTTTGAATCACTATATAAGAGAGGTATTTGTACACAACAAAAAAATAACCGTTGCAAGCCATTGTGAGAGAGAAAAATGGAAAAAGCAAATCATTGAAACGTTGAGAAATAGCTATTGCAAAAAATTTCTTGACATATAGGATGACCAATTGATTGACTAATCCAAAGTTCAAAGCTAATTTCTGAGACAAACCCAAGAGCAATTAAAAATTGGTTGCTCAACTTCAAGAATCGGCCGCCCAATGAAAAGCAACAAGAGAATTAGCCACCCAACATGTCCATCCGGTCTTCCAACAAAAGGTTCATGAAAAGTTTGGACGTCCAATAAAAAGGGATGAAGGAGTTAGGCGGCCAAAGCAAGCACCCAGTCACCCAACAAAAAGTTCATGAGAAATCGGTCATCCAACTTTAGCGTTGGGCTTCCAACATCCAAAGCAAAATGGTTTCAGAGGAAAGACAGAGAGTTACAAAAAATTGGTCATCCGAAATTGGAAATCAGTCATCTGACAAAAAGTAATGAGAAAATTGGATGCCCAATGAAAGGCATCAGTCAACCAACTTCCATTTGGATTTGTTTCAAAAGAGAAGTCAGAGAGATACAAAAAATTAGTCGGCCATTGTGGAGAATTGGTCATCCAATGGCAACTCAAAAATTAGTGTCAGAAAGAGAAATCGAAGGCAAAACAAAATCAGTTGCCCAACGGAGGAAACCGGTCACCCAATAGCTTTCTAAAAATTGTTTGAGAAGTGAAGTCGAGAGAAAACAAAATTGGTTGGCTAAAATGGAAAATCCGGTTGTTCAAAGGCTCTTAAAAAAAATTCTGGCACTCATCCATCTTCAGAAAAATATTCAAAACACATAGGAGTTGGATAAGAACTTTGTAATCTAAGAGAAAAAGGTTTGGTAGCTGAGTTTATATAAATGACTTGTAAAATAATTAAATCCAGTTCAAGACATTGCAAATATAATGAGACTTGAAAGTCATTTTGGCAAGTAAACTGTTCAAACAGTAAGTGAGAAAACATTCAGTACTCACGATCCAAGTCCTTTGAAGAATTCATTTTGCATTGCAAACTCTTTGAAAACAATTTAACTTGGAAAGCACAATCATATAGAATTAATACTTTACCTGCCTTACCTTTCATTTGATCTGAAATTTACCTTAAACTGAAGCAAACATATTCTTTCATAATGAATAACCTGAAATTCTTTGAACTTAACAGTAATGTGATTAGTACCATACTTAATTATTTTGTATTCATCAAAATTAATAGAAGATCAACAACATCCATTTCGAGTTTAACTCGATAAGTTAAAATTAAATTGGATCCTATCTGACCTACCCTCTGTATTAAACCTTTAGGGTGTACATCGGTATTTAAAAGAAAGCTTACACTTAATAGATCTATAGAAAAATATAAGAGTAGATTAGTAGCTAAGGGATATAAGCAAAAGAGAAGGTTAAATTATTTTGTCATTTATTTTTCTATTGCTAAAATAATAACCCTTAGATCTTTTTATTTTGAAACACTTATTAAATTTTCCTTCTATATTATAACCAATGGAAGGATTTTTTTACTTTCATACCACTTAAAAGGATCAAATCATTCCTCTAATTTGGATGAGCAGTATGAAAGAAAGGTGGAAAAAATTTATTATAATTTTATCATTTATTACAAACTAACTAATATGATTTTCTTAAAATTAAAAGATTAAATTATCTCATAAATTAAAATAATGAAATTATAAAATTTAGAATAATATATATGAGACTTTTGTAAAAACGTCATATTTACTAACTACCTTTTGATATCAAGGAGGGAGAAAATAAAATCTCACCAAAAACTCATTCTAAATTTCTCATGATATCATTTAAGAATCTCTTCATCAAGAAAAAAATTAATCATTAATTATGATGCAATATTTCTATCATGATGAACTAAGGAGGATAAAAAGGAATACCTATAAATGACCACGTTCAATTGTAGTGTTAAAATAGATGAAAGGTATAAGGATTTTTGTTTTTTAAAAAGGGAGTATTAGTTGAGATATATTGAAATATTCATGTTTGCTATCTCATAAAACAAAATAGTTAATTATCATATATAAAAATAAGAAAAAATAGATAAAAATGAGTGAAAAATATAACTTAGTGGTATTATGGATGATACTCTTTTTAAAATAGAATTTCTCCGATACTAGTTGAAATAGTTCATAGTAATCTACTTTGAAAATATAATGAACTACTTTTTAATCAACTTAAAATGCATTGCACTAAGATGATTCAAGGATGAATCAAAATAAAAATAATACAAAAATGGAGAATAGAGGCAGAAAAGAATTCATATAATCTTCTTATCTCTAATTGTTCATTTTGATGCTATCCTATAATCTCTATTTATTAGTTCTAAAAGAAAATAACACTTCTATGCTGCTATCCTATGAAGGGATATATCCTTTCAAAAAGGTAAGCCTTAAAAAAAGAAAAAAAAAGAAATCCCCATAATTAAACCAATAGAAAATATAAATCATTCTAAAATTTTGACCACAATAAAACAAAAGTCACTAATTAAAAGCATACATTTCTAACAAGATTTGGAGATTAGCTAATTTGAAATTAAATATACGTCACTGAAAAATGCATATTTAGTGTTTTTGTTATTTATGGAAACAAAATAACATTTGAGGCATACATTTATGGTATTTTTTTTTCAAAGCAGCATTTTATAGTATTTTCAAATAGTCCAATTTTTAGAACAATAGCTTATCCATATGTTGTTTGTTAATTACACACATTTAAAAATTTGCATACCTTATATATTATTATACAAGACGGGCAATTTATACTTAGTTCTAGAGAGGAAGAGAAAAAAGATGTAGAAAAGATGTCAAAGGTGAGAGTAGCATATAGTATGATCAAGACAAAGAGTTCAAATAAGATATGAGGATTAGAGAGTGCAAAATTTGGTCCTAGGGAGAGTTAGGGTGATGAAGAAGAAACTATGATGAGAATGAAGGAAGAAGATGCCAAGAGAGGATTGAAGGGTCTGGAGTTTTGGAGGAGGTGGTATAATAGCAAAAGAGATTGTGGAAGGAATATGGAATAGAGTTAAGATAGTAGTATAAGGAAAGAAGACAGGTATTGGTTAAAAGCATAATATATCAATCATTAGAGCTAGAAAAAATCACTAATGGTGCTTTTTTAGGGACATCAAAAAGTTAAGAGAAGAAAAGTTTAATCATTTTATAGGAGCAACTTATTCGTAAGATGCAATTAAAATTTTAATACGTATAACAATAATTGCTACAAAGATCCATCAAAATACAAGACATTTAGATGCACTATAGGGGTTTATATGTACTACATAAATGCATATATTATTCTTAAATTTATATGCGCTACACCTTTCGGGTTTCAAATAATCGATTTATACTATATAAGCAAGCCTCCATCTCTCCATGGCATATTCTGGAATTGTAGACAACAACAAAAAAACATGAACGATAAACTTGTAGTAAAGGAAATATGGTTGAATACTTTATGTCGTTGGCGACAAGAAAAAGGTTTAGTCTATTACATCTCTTCCTAGTAAGATCTTCTATCAGAATCTTGTCCAAAATTATGATTCCGACAAGACCTTAGTGATTCCGACAAAACCTTAGATTTACTTGAATTGAAATAATTTATAAAATAAGAAAAGAATATGGATAATTTTTTAGAAGAAAAAGTGGAACACGAAATATAAGAAAATTATGAAGCAAAAAAAATATTAATGTTCATTTGTAGATCCAAAGACTAACCACTGCTTTTTTTTTTCTCAATTTCATTTTTTCAAGCAAAACTAATCTGATTTAACATGTTATATTTTCTTCTGTATATCCCATCTCCATAGCTTCATCTATTCAATATTCCATCTTTTATTTTTGTTTTTTGTTTTTAAAAAATGAATGATCACCTAGCATGTTCCATCAACACTAAGTTAAGCAATTAGAAGGTATTCTTGACTAATTAAATATTTTAGTTGGCAAATAATCTAACGTCTAAATTATATTCCTTCTGTAAGCATTAAATCCACAACTCTTCATAGGCAAAGCAAATTATTTAATATTAGACATGCAACTCATTTGATCAATTAAAACTTTCAAACAATTACTGTTATACATGATTCAGAAAAACATTAGCCTCTTGACCTTCGCTAAAACTTGATACATGTATATTTGCCATTCTTTGGGGCATTTAGATATCAATTTCTTTGTGTCTAAATTTCAAAAAGTCTCTATTTGCCTCTATTTTCTTCCATTTCCATCTTTTGTATCGTAGAACTGTGTATTTAATTAATAAGGATAAAGCAAGTGGTAGAGTTGGTACATACGTGAATCTTTAAATGATCATCTAAGGTCTTGCTTAGATAGGGATGGGCATACTTGACATGCTAAATATGAAAGACTAATGCATCAAGATAGCATCGAGCTAGCACATAATATATCATTCCAAAAAAAAAATTCATCAACAAATTCAATCGCATCTACTGTTGAAAGAGAGTCAGAAAAAGAAAAAAATAATCAATATATTGAAAAAGGAGAAGAATCCAAAACTCAAACACAGCCTTAATTTAATTTGTTCAGCGACATTTCTTTTTGGTGGCATCATCCAATTGTAAAACATTATCCGTTCATGAGTACGGCTCTAGTTTTGGAAGCCTTACTGCCTTTTTCTTTTGATGGTGCCTTGATTAAATGCAGCCAGGTTTAAAGTGTGCAACCACCTTTGTCAGATGTGAAAGAGGGCGGATGTTCTACATGCAACCATGTTCCAACGTAACGCTCCGGTTTGTAAACTTGAAATCCGTCCGCGGTCATGCTTATCCACAAAAAGTGAAAACGCTTTGCTTGCTCTCGTCCCGAGTCTCGCAGTGAATCCAATCCTAGCGCAAGAAATTGAAATAACGACTCTCGGATGATATTGGCCGTCCGATTTCTAATTCTTTGACCAGGGTGACGCCGACTTTTTCTTCTCGTGTCGTTTCTGCCGCTTTCTTCCCACGTATGTAGGCCACCGACGAGCAAGGGCATTATAAAGGAGCCTCACCCCGGTAAAGTTCACCATCCCCACCCCGTTCAGCGGCTGAGAAAGAGAAGAGAGAGAGAGAAGGAAGGAGACAACGATGGCAGGAAGTGGTGATGGCGTTCCAGTCTTCCCACAGCTACCACGGATCAGCTCCGGTAACGTAGAATATGCCTACTCATATATTTTCGGTGATTAATCTTGCTGGTATCTTGTTATCTTCTCCTGAGGCTTCCACTTTCTTCTCCGTCTCTCTTTGATAAAAATCTTGTACCCATCGCATGTCCAAGAGTACATCCTTGGTCCGTCCACTATAAGGCATTTCCATACGTTATTTTCATTGATCTGATCTATATTTGTTTTCTTAAACTTTAATATATATATATGCAGGCCGTTCAACTATTTCTTATGCTTTTTTTCCGTCTCCTGTCATCGTTGTATATATATATACACACACATGCTAAAATTTTTCATTATTTAATTTCTGAAAGTGTTTAGAGTTTGGAGTTTATGTTGTGTTCTTTTAGTCTCCTTACCTTTCTTGCATGACCATGTGATCTTTTTATTCGGCTTATTTTTTCCTTAGAAAATCCGTTACAATCATCTGAATGGATGCCTACCAAAAAATATATATTAGAATAGATAAAAGATCAAAGACTTTTAATTTTAGTAGATCTTTTTTGATTTGGTAAAGGCAATCTCTACGAGAGGTTACTAGTTATCTAGGGTTGATGTCAAAGAGATCCATCTTCCGAACTCCGGTAGCGATAAGCGCCTGGGAAGCTTCTGTGTGCGTTTGTAGGGGTTCTTTCAAAAAAAAACAAGATCTCAATGACAGATTAATTTCAAGCTAATCCTTCCTTCCAAAGGCGAGTTTTAGTTTAACGTTTTTTGTGAGAAAGTGTAACCGTGGGGTAGAAATGATCAGGTTCAGAGGGTTTGCATATGCCCATCAAACCACAAATTTTCATCTTTATCTGATAGAGAACTGAAATATTTTTTTCGATTTCTAGTCATTTTTTCGTTTAGTTATTTAAAATACATTACATAGCAGTTGGCTTTACAAAAAAAAAAAAAAAAAGGAAATTCTCGAAAAGAAAAAGAAACAAACTTGAGCGTAAGCCCGTCTTCCGAACTAAAACATTATGTAGCTCCTTTTGTCTGCGTGTGTATGCGTCTCGTTCTCTCCTACTTTTCACGTCTTCTCTGACGCCCTTTGGTCAACAACCTTTCCGTGCCATGCACCGCTTAACAGCTAATAAGTGCTATGCACCGCTTAACAGCCAATCCGATGCATGATTTACATCACAACAGTTCGACTAATTCGAAATGTGCAACGTTAGAACCGGACTTGAGTTCTCATTTTATATCGATATGGGGCTACTGCAGGCTTCTCAACGTTTTAGTGTCCTCACCACACAGGATACACGATCGGCATAAAATACCTCCATTCTCCATCGTCCTTTTCGGACCACTTTTGTGCCCGTACAGGGATGGCTGGGCCGTCCGCCGGCGGGATCGATGCGACGCAGGCCGGACCAGCAGGAGGAGCCAACGCTAGCGAGGCCGGTGCATCCGCCGGGAACCGGGTCCCTCCCGGCGCCGACGCCCCAGCAGCCTTCCCCCAGTCCCACGTCAACCTCCGGGAACAGGACCTTTTGATGCCAGTCGCCAACGTCGTCCGCATCATGCGCAGGGTTCTGCCCACGAATGCGAAAGTGTCAGATGACGCCAGAGAGATGATCCAGGAATCTGTGTCCGAATTCATCAATTTAATTACCGCCGCGGCCAACGAGCGCTGCATGCTGCAGAAGCGCAAGACCATCACTGCCGAAGACGTGATCTCGGCAATGGGAAGGCTTGGCTTCGACAGCTACGTCGACCCACTGCGTCTATACTTACGGCGCTATCGCGAGATGGAGAGCCACCAATGACGCATATGTAAGACTTAATTTAAATATATTGATCACGATATCAATATATTTATTATGATCGATAATTACATCCAGCCATTATTTTAATGGTCTATCCGATAAGGGTAAGGAATTCGATCTTCCTTGAATCAGCTGCACGGGATCTTGATCTTCCTTTCTTTAGGGATCTCAATCTTCCTCCTTCGATTGATCTTGATTGATCTTCCTCCTTCTCTCGATGGATCTTGATTGAGGTCTTCTAATCAACGAGCCATCGCATTCTGATGGTGTATGCCCTCAGGATGTGCTCTTGATCAGGGACTCAATGCCAATGCCTCCGCTTATTAGGTTTCTCTTTCGATAACCATGTTCAAAACCTTAGGAAGGGTTCCTTTTTATACTCAATTCCTTCACCGCATGCTCCCATCAAGCAAGCGTTCAAATATTAAAGGGGGGGCTATTATCACTTCTTAATTGGAGAAACGCTAGTTAATAAAATAAGGACCATTAAAAGGCGACGGGTTATTGCATTCTCCCACTTGATCCGTATATTTTATCAACACTGAACAAGAAACTAAATACATGAATCATAGCGATAGGTCCTCTATAATTGAGTATTATCTTCTATGTAGTACAATGCATTCAATTTCTTTACCACTATTCCAAATGTGACAACATAACATAATGAATAAACCATATGTTTATTCAGAGTCCAAAAGAAAAGTTTGTCATTTCTCAAAAGTCATATAACGTGTACACCTGAATGAGAAATAAACAAATGATTGAAATAAGAGTTTCTTTGTACAAATTGTTATCCATACAATTATATCATGGAACCAACTCCCATTCTTATCACATGATCCTTAAAATTCTTAATTGGCATGCCTTTAGTCAAAGGATCAGCTATCATCAATTCAGTGCTAACGTGTTCTATGACCACTTTGTTTTCTTTAACACGTTCTTTTATGGCTAAATACTTAATGTCGATATGTTTACTTCGACTACCACTCTTATGGTTTTTAGCCAAAAATACAGCAGCTGAATTGTCACAGTATAGTTTTATTGGCCTAGTAATAGAGTCAACAATTCTAAGCCCTGAGATGAAACTCTTCAACCATACACCTTGCGATGTAGCCTCAAAACAAGCAACGAACTCCGCTTCCATAGTAGAGGTAGCAGTCAAAGTCTGCTTTGCACTCCTCCATGATATGGCTCCACCAGCTAACATAAATATAAATCCTGATGTTGATTTTCGAGAATCAACGCAGCCAGCAAAGTCCGAATCTGAGTAGCCCTCTATCTCCAAACGATCAGTTTGTCTATACATGAGCATGTAGTCCTTGGTCCCTTGAAGATACCTCATGACCTTTTTAGCAGCTCTCCAGTGGTCTAAACCTGGATTACTCTGATATCTTCCCAACATTCCTACTGCAAATGCAATGTCAGGTCTTGTGCAAACCTGAGCATACATTAGGCTTCCAATAGCTGAAGCATATGGAATGTTGTGCATCTGTTCCCGTTCAAGTTCATTTTTAGGGCACTGGTTCAAAGCGAACTTGTCACCCTTCACTATAGGTGCAACACTTGGTAAACAATTTTTCATCCGAAATCTCTCCAAGACTTTATTGATATAAGTTTCTTGAGACAATCCCAAAATGCCTCGAGATCTTTCTCTATGGATCTTAATGCCAATGACATAAGATGCCTCACTCATATCTTTCATATCAAAATTTTTGGAGAGAAATTGTTTCACCTCATATAGCAACCCTTTATTATTGGTTGCAAGTAGAATGTCATCCACATATAGGACCAAGAAACAAATTTTGCTCCCACTAACCTTCTGGTATATACATTGATCCATGATGTTCTCTTCAAAACCAAAGAAAGAGATCACATCATGAAATTTTAAATACCACTGACGTGAGGCTTGTTTCAATCCAAATATGGATTTCTTAAGCTTGCAAACCAAATGCTCACCATCACCAGAGGAAAATCCTTCAGGCTGTTTCATGTAAACCTCTTCCTCTAGATCTCCATTAAGGAATGCAGTCTTCACATCTATTTGATGCAACTCAAAATCAAAATGAGCTACCAATGCCATAATTATTCGGAGAGAGTCTTTCTTGGATACAGGAGAAAATGTCTCCGTGTAGTCGATTCCTTCCCTCTGAGTGAATCCTTTGGCAACGAGTTTGCTTTATATCTCTTAATGTTGCCTTATGAGTCTTTCTTTATTTTGAAGATCCATCTACATCCAATGACTTTTACACCATCAGGCAACTCAACAAGATCCCAGACTCGATTAGATGCCATAGATTCCATCTCGTCCTTCATGGCATTGAACCACAAGTTTGATTCCTTAGAACTCATGGCTTGTGAAAACGTTTCAGGATCATTTTCGGCTCCAATGTTATAGTCAGATTCATGTAGATACATAACATAATCACTAGGAATTACTGATTTCTTTATTCTAGTTGATCTTCTTAATGTTGTGTCAATGACCTCTTGAGGAGTATCTTGCACAACTGATTGTTGATGAACAACACGATCTTCTAGATTACCATCAGCTTGTGAAATCTCAATAACTGGTTTTTGGACACTTAATTGAGTTTGAGGAGTGCTATAAATAACAACCAATCCCTCACTTGAAGTGGAAGCTGGAATAACTGAATGATCTTTCTCAGAAGAAGCCAAATACTAAGATTGATCACTCCGACTGATCAAGTCATTCTCAAGAAATTTTGCATTTTTTGATTCCACAATCCTAGTGCTGTGAGATGGACAATAAAATCTATAACCCTTGGACTTCTCAGCATATCCAATAAAGTATCCACTAATGGTCCTTGGGTCTAGTTTCTTTTCTTGTGGATTATAGACTCTTACTTCAGATGGGCATCCCCAAACACGTATATGTTGCAGACTTGGTTTCCAACCTTTAAATAACTCAAATGGCGTTTTGGAAACAGCCTTGGTTGGAACCCGATTCAATATATACGCAGCAGTTTTAAGAGCTTCAGTCCACAAGGATTTAGGTAAGTTAGAGCTGACAATCATGCTCCTTACCATGTCCAATAATGTCCGGTTTCTCCTTTCAGCTACACCGTTTTGGTCAGGAGACCCTGGCATGGTGTATTGTGCAACAATTCCATTTTCTTCAAGAAACCAAGCAAACGGACCAGGTGCTTGTCCATTCTCAGTGTATCTACCATAATATTCTCCACCTCTATCTGACCTCATGATTTTAATTTGCTTGCCGCATTGTTTCTCTACTTCTGCCTTAAATACCTTAAAGACATCTAATGCTTCGTTCTTATTATGAAGTAGGTAGAGATACATATATCGTGAATAGTCATCAATAAATGAGATGAAGTATCTCTGACCATACGAATCCATATATGGGCTACAGATATCCGTATGTATGATCTCCAGTATTTTGAACTTCTCTTGGCATTTTTCTTGGACTTGTTGGTTTGCTTTCCCTTTATGCAGTCCACACAAGTGTCAAAATCAGTAAAATCAAGAGTATCAAGTACTCCATCTTTTACTAATCTTTTAATTCTCTTAATGGAGATATGACCTAATCTCCGATGCCACAAAATAGAGGAATTCTCATTTATAACACATCTTTTCATACCAGTTTGGGCGTGCATCACATTATAGGTGGTATTATTTTTCAAATTGATTTGAAAAAGATTGTCTGACAATGTACCATTCCCAATAAGCTTAGATTTATAAAATAAATCAACAGAGCTTTTATTAAAATGAAAGGAGTATCCTGCTGGTACAAGCCTTGACACTGAAATCAAATTTCTAGAGAAACTTGGAATATAAAATGTCTTTTCCAAATCCAAAACAAAACCAGAATGTAAAATAAGTCTGCACGTTCTAATTGCTTCCACATGTGAACCCATCTTGTTTCCTGAATAGATGCTTTGTTCACTTCCCAATAGTTTCCTTTGATTTAGAAAACCCTGCAAGGTATTTGAAACATGGATTGTAGAACCAGAATCAATCCACCATGTGTTATGACATATAACCAAATTGGATTCATGACATACGAATGAGGTTAGAGTACCTTTCTTGTCAAGCCAAGCTTTGAATTTGAGACAATCTTTCTTTATATGCCCTTTCTTCTTGCAAAAGAAGCACTTGGACTCCTTCTTGTCTTCTGTATGGATGGATACTTTATCCTTTCCTTTGCGTTTGGCTTTGGAGCTTTAGTCTTTCTCTGAGTGACTAAATGTGCACTTTCTCCCATTTCTAAAATCAGCCTCCCTTCCTCTTGAACACACATGGTCAGAAGTTCATTAATTGACCATTTGTCCTTATGTGTATTGTAAGATATTTTGAAGGGACTATATTGCTGTGGGAGTGAGCTCAAAATAAAGTGCACCAAGAAAGATTCTGACATCTCAACCTCTAGGGATTTCAACTGAGCCGCAATGTCCCTCATCTTCATGATGTGCTCACGCACACCTCCAACTGTAGTGAGCTTCATTGATGATAATTTTGTCATTAGGGTGCTAGCCATTGCCTTATCTGAAGACTCAAATTGTGCATCAATAGCCTTTAAAAGTTCCTTGACATTTTTGCACTCAGGAATTGAACCACGTATACTAGCAGAAATTTTAGTACGTATGAACATCATACTGAGGCAATTGGACCGTTCCCATCGTTCATACGCAGCAATCTCAGCCTGAGTGCTAGTAGATGTAACTGAATGTGGTTCATCCTTCCTGATAGCATAGTCAATATCCATGCACCCTAATTGAAGAAGAATTCTCTCCTTCCATAATTTATAATTATCACCACTTAAATCGGGAATGTCACATTTCATATCAGAAATATTAACAGGCAAAATAGCTGCATAAAAATAAAATCATGTTCATGTAATTGAATTTGAGGCATATAACTTGATGTCATGTTTTACCAATGTAAACATGCAATAACATGAATCAATAACATACAATAACTACCTGTGGGCTAAGTTATTATACTCAAATAGACTCATTAGCTTAATGATGTGACTAACAAATTATATTCCTTTCTTAATTCCTGTGGATAATTAAGAAAATAATTTGTTATCGCATCCTAATTAATTATATTAGTGCAACAAAAATTCGTGTGGGATAAGATTCATTACATTAATATAATTAGTCACAATTAATGTCATCTAACCTTATGTGATCTTTGCAACTCAATATATAATTTTGATTAATCAAAGATGCTGTGGCTACTCCTCAATTAATCAACATCATATTGATCACATGACATTATATGCATATAGATTAACCAATTTAGCATGATTATTAGGTAGTGATCTTAATCAACGTAACATTTCCAAATCAAGATCTGAGTTAGTCAAATTGGCCAGGCCAGTGAAAGAGAAGTGGGGGTCCCCCGTTGCTTTCCTTAGGTCAGTCAACGGAACCAATTAAGTAACCACAATCTCTTTACCTTTCTAGACACCAACTGACCAATAGACCTTGAAAGGATTTGCACTGTGATTTTCACACTACCACCAAATTCATGCATAGAATAAATCTAGTACACACAGAAGACAACATTTCAATTATCTATTTAATGAATTTTAAAATTATCATCTTAAGAAAAATTTTTGTTAATTAAAACACGTCCGGCCATAGCTCATTATTCCCTTGGGCCAGTCTATGCAAAACACCGTAGGCATAGAGACTCAGGAGGCATATTTTAATACAAAAATTTAAACTCAAGAAACAAATGATGAAAATAATCATGTTACATGATTTAATAAAATATTAAACAGATAATAAATGTATTTAAAATTCAACCAATCCAGATTTTAAATCCCGTGAGAGAACGGAAAGACCATAAGCGAGAAAAGCGAAAACCAAAGTTTTCTCTTTTTTTTTTTTATAATATGTCACTGCATGTGGTTATGGAAGCCACGTTTCCGCTGCATTTAGTTTTTCTTTTCTTTAATGCTACGTTTCTTTTCTCTTCCTTTCTTTAATGCTATCTCTTTAATACCAGAAAGAAATCCGGAAACCAAAAGAAATTTTTAATAGAAAAGAAAGAGGCCACGTTTTTTTTCGCAAAAATCAAATCTGAGATAGGTTTGATGGTTTCTGCTCAATTCCGTGAACAAAAATCAGAACTGAGCAAAAATCGAAACTTGAGATCCAAAAAACTGAAAACAAAAATACGTGGCATAAATTGCTTGAAAAGAAAAACTTGGATAGAAATACTCACAAAATAAGGCAGAGGTTTTAAAAAGCTCTGATACCAAATGTAAGACTTAATTTAAATATATTGATCACGATATCAATATTTTATAATCGATAATTACCTCCAGCCATTATTTTAATGGTCTATCCGATGAGGGTAAGGAATTCATCTTCCTTGAATCAGCTGCACGGGATCTTGATCTTCCTTTCTTTAGGGATCTCAATCTTCCTCCTTCGATTGATCTTGATTGATCTTCCTCCTCCTCTCGATGGATCTTGATTGAGGTCTTCTAATCAACGAGCCATCGCATTCTGATGGTGTATGCCCTCAGGATGTGCTCTTGATCAGGGACTCAATGCCAATGCCTCCGCTTATTAGGTTTTTCTTTCGATAACCATGTTCAAAACCTTAGGAAGGGTCCCTTTTTATACTAAATTCCTTCACCGCATGCTCCCATCAAGCAAGCGTTCAAATACTAAAGGGGGGGCTGTTATCACTTCTTAATTGGAGAAACGCTAGTTAATAAAATAAGGACCATTAAAAGGCGACGTGTTATTATAGCATCGGCCTCCGAGGGGAACATTTTCCGGTCATCACGAACCGCAACCACCTGCCGACCGGGGACACCAACCGCACCCACCCCTCATTGCATAGCCACTCTTAATGCGCTCGCCGCAGCCACCACCGCCACCTCCATCGAGCCTCGTCTTGCAACCTACTACTGTGCCACCTCCTCGCGTGGACGATCTCCTTGGCGAAGCGCCGGGAGCGGACTACTTACTCGGGATGTCTGGGGGTGGGGATGGTTCAGGGACAAGCAGTTCCGAGGCTCCACCAATAATGCCTGACTTCTTTCCGTAGAAGTCGTCTGGTAATTTAATTTGTCACAGCAAATAATGGCAGGATGTAAGATATATAGTAGTACTAAGTGATGGGAAAGCAGGGAAGTATGTTTTTTTTTCTGGAATCAGTCGCAAAGAGGAGAACATGGACGAGAGTTGGTTGTGTTTTGCTTGGGGTCGAGGGGCGGTCTGATGTTTGGAAGGGACGAGATGACTGAAACTTGTGAGAAGAATAAAGGGTGTGATTTTCTCCGTTCGTGTTCTTGGTT
Organism: Calamus simplicifolius; assembly: GCA_900491605.1. Taxonomy (NCBI): domain Eukaryota; kingdom Viridiplantae; phylum Streptophyta; class Magnoliopsida; order Arecales; family Arecaceae; genus Calamus; species Calamus simplicifolius. The sequence goes on along the minus strand of UESW01004444.1, from coordinate 567,847 downwards.
CCGGTTTGTAAACCCCTCCGTCCATGTTTATGAAAGGGATGGCTTTTGTTCAACATACGCAGGCCTACATGTAGAAAGGAAACTGATAAACTAATAAGAAAATAAATGCAAATGTTCAATTGTTCCGATCTAAATTGTTCCAATCTAACACATGGTCCCACTTAGCCTCATCCCTAAGAGCCATCCCTAATGCTTTCAATCAATTTGCCTTTCTCAGATAAAAACTTACCATATTCATTTGGACTTTTTGTCATTTTTTCTCCCACTTTCATGCCTTCTTTGCCATTCTTTTTCATTAAGCCATTCTTTGGTAAACATTTGCTACGTATCTCATACGTCAAACTAATCAATGCTCACACTATTATGGCCCATTTGCATATTACTATGATTCTTCTCTATATAATTGGCTTAACTCACAAGATATATGGTAGACTAGGTTTATTCAAAAAATATTTGATAGACCAAATCTATTCAAAAAGTGTCTCAGAGACTATATCTATCCAACAATAGCTCCTTTCCATGCCCTTCTTGACAAGAAAAATATTGTACACAATAATAGCAAATCCATTTCTCAATCTCCATGAGTATTATACCTAGTTCCTTTGCCTTGAAATATGCTTTGAAAAATGCTTGATTTTTGTATCTGCCACCACCTTAGTTTTGTACCTATACTACCTGCATGAAGATCTAAGGTGCAGCCTGATTGATCATTTGGATTGAGGAATTGAGATACCAAGTCTTGGATCACCTCACCACATATCTTTGGTGAGGAGCTTATATCAAAAAGAGCAGGTGAAAACTGATATTGTTACTCTCCAAGACAAAACAGATTAGGAAGGTTGTCTCCCTGATTCTGATCTCACATCCTTCCGCACCAATCTGGCCCTTAGAGCTAAGGAATGCGGCAGACAAGGAATCTCGGTGTGGGCAGCATGCTGTTTTGGAGAGAAAGGTCAATCCCAGGTCTGAAGTCGCCGTATATGCTATTGTGACAAATATTCATAGGTATAACGGTCTAGAGGAGGTCAATGGAGTATCTAAGATCGTTCCTAATGGCAATAGCAATTTTTTGACCGAAAGGTACAATGAAGTTGTGAATGGCGGCCAAACATCTCAGAAAAGACCCAAGTTGTCGTGATCGCCCACCTTTTATGGTTTTGGCTCTTTGTTTTGCATGTGAGAACATGTAGATACTGATGGAATTAGAATTTTGGTATGCAAGATACTAGAATTCTAATCCAGTAGACTGATTATTAGATACTGATGGAGTGGAATTTTGGTGCATATACACCTAGGATGGGTGAATTTTGCATACGACCACCCAGTCTACCATTGTTCAAAGAAACAAGAGATGTCTTGTAAAGTTTCTTCGTTCTTAATAGCTATGTTATATTTAAGAAATGATGTTATCCAATTTTAGTTTAAGTATATGCTTTAAATTTGCTGTTGCTTTTCATGGATGGGTAGGAAAATACGTAATCCCTAGTTCCTTTGCCTTGAAATATGCTTTAAAAATGCTTGATTTTTGTATCTACCACCACCGTAGTTTTGTACCTGTGCTTCCTACATGAAGATCTAAGGTGCAGCCTGATTGATCATTTGGATCGAGGAATTGAGATACTAACTCTTGGGTCACCTCACCACATATCTTTGGTGAGGAGCTTATATCAAAAAAGAAAAAATCATTTAGATCTGATTTTTATAATTATTTATTATTATTTAATATAGGTTATCTTGAATAGAATGTAATTCAACTATTCTGCAGCCTCCCCCCCAACAGGGGAAGGGCCATGGGGGGAAGGCGGCAGCTTTCGCGATGGCCTTTTTGGTGCTCTGCCTTTCGTCTTTTTCTCCTTCTTTCTCTCTCTTATTTTTTTTATTAATGTGGCGATAAGGTGGAGGATACGTAAATTGCCACGTAGGTGAGTTTTTGATAGTGTTACTTTGTTTTCACAACAGGAACCAAAGAGAAATAAAAAATGAAGTTCTGGATCAATTCTGTAACTTTTTAAAGTTTACGAACTAAAGCAACACACCCCCTTAAGTTCAAGAAGTCAAAAATATAGTTTAGCCAAAATTTTAAAATAGTTTAATATTATTGAAAATAGTTAAAAAAATCTTTCTTATAAAACATATATTTTTAAAAATAGAAATTCTACTACTTGGTTCTTGTCAAACTTGGTGTAGGACTAGTAGAAAAAGGAAACTTGATAGTGGAACAAGAAAGTTTAAGTTGCCATCAAGATTAAAAGAATAAACCACAAAATTTGGCAAGAGGTTAGGGTGAAGAAAGTCTTAAAAAGTATAGGGATGTAAAGAAAGAAGCTAAAAAAGTGGTAAGTAATGTCAAACTTAAAGCTTATGATGATTTATATAATAGACTACATACGAAAGAAGATGAAAAGACTATATATAAACTAGCAAAACTAAAAGAAAAAAAACAAAATTTGAATTATATTAAATGTATTAAGGATGAAGATGAAAGAGTCTTAGTAAAAGAAAAAGAGATAGAAGAACGATGAAAAAGTTATTTTAAAAAATTATTAAATAAAAATACTTTAGTAAATTTAAGAATAGAAGAATGTAATAACTTAGGAGTAACAAATAAACATAAATTTTTTTGTAGATTTAATATCTTGATGTTAAAAAGGTTTTCAGTAAAATAAAAAATGTAAAGGCATTAGGGCCATATACGATCCCTATTAAGGTTTGGAAAGTCTTAGAAAAAATTAGAGTCATGTGGTTAACCAATTTATTTAATAGGATTGTAGCAATTAAAAGAATGTCGGATGATTGAAGAAAAAGCATATTAATACCTATATACAAAAATAAAGGAGATATTCAAAACTGTACAAATTATAGAGGATTAAACTGATGAGTCATACAATGAAATTATGGAAGAGAGTAATAGAAAATCGAATAATGGCTAAAACTTTGGTATCAAATAATCAATTTAGATTTATGCCAGGAAGATCGATCATAAAAGCTATTCATTTATTAAGAAGATTAATGGAGAGGTATAGGGACAAAAAAAAAACTTCATATGGTCTTTATTGATTTAGAGAAAGAATATGATAGAGTACATACAGAAATAATATGATGAGTTTTAGAAAAAAAAGAGTTACCAAAAGATATATAAAATTAATAAAAGATATGTACGATAGAACAATAACTATTATTAAAACAAAATATGAGAAACTAGTGAGTTTTTAATTACTGTAGGTTTACATCAAGGATCTGCCTTAAGTCCATATCTTTTTGTATTAGTTATAGATGAATTAACCAAATATATTTCAAATGATATCACGTGGTGTATATTATTTGCAGACGATATAGTGTTGATTGATGAAACAAAAAAAAACTTTTTTTTAAAGGTTGAGTTATTTGATTGTAAGTTCTCCGAGAGCTATAAGGTACAAGTCTTAGTTGTCTCTTTTCCTCAGTCAAATGGTGCAGTGAAACAAAAAATACCATACATTAATGCGTATTGTTAACTCAATAATAATTAGTTATGGTTTACTCGAGAATTTATAGGAAAAGCTTTCTTAACAGCCTACAATATCCTGAATATAGTACCTTTTAATGAATCCTAAAACTACGTTTGAGCTATGAAAAAATAGAATTCCTAGGCTATATGTTTCAATGTATGGAGATGCTGGTTAAAGTAAGAATATTTGAGTCCAAAATAAAGAAAATAGGATCCAAAACTATATATGCTATTTTTATAGAGTATCTCTTAAATAGCATAAATAGATTTCTTGCGAAAATTGAGAGATATGTGACATCTCAAATAATACCACTTATTAAATCAAGAGATGCCACTTACTTTGAAAATATCTTTCCAATAAATAGTGAAGTTCCAATTCAAGTTTCTCATGATCCATTCTTTATCTCTAATTATTTTATATATGGATTCCCTAGTGAGTAAAAAAAAGAAAAAAATTTGACTCTAAAGGTGAACCCCCTATACGAGAAAAAAACATAAGAAAAAAAAAAGATCTTGGGTGAAGAATTCTTCACTTTCCTTATTACGGGTGATTCTTCTACTTATTTAGAGATAATGTTATCACTTGATGCTCCCTTTTAGAAGGAAAACATCTGTTGCTCAGATATAGCAACCCAAAAGGAGTAATGAATTGGGTTCTTTTTAAAATTTAATTAACTAACAAATATGTGCACGTATAATTTCCTTCACAAATAAACAGAGTGTAGTGAGATAAGGATAATATGCAAACAATCACAGAAAAATATTACAAGCAAACACAACAAGTTTATAGTGGTTCGGTACCAATCTCGATACCCACATCCACTCTTCAAGAATCCCTTGGGAATTTTACTAACACCACTAGCCTTATCTGGCTAGCAAGCTTATTTTAAGGTACAAGCAAGCCTTACAAATATACACGGATAGTCCTCTACCCTCACATGTTTCACAATTGTGAAACACAAATCAAAGCACAATAATGTAATGTTTATACAAAATGCTCCTAAAAATTGAGCAGATATTCAGAAAAATACATTACAACTTTGAAGAACACAACACGAGGTGGCTTTTTTTTTAAGTGCACAACAGCAATAAAGAAGCCTTCATGGAAGCCTTGAATGCTCTTCCAGAAAGATTGTTGGAGCTTTTATACCATGCTAAGAATGAAAAATAAATGCACTCCAAGTAGCTTTGAAACATAATCAATGCAGCTCTCCAACTATCTCTTAAGAATGGGACTCTCTTTCAAAGTATTTTTCTTGAACTTTTTCTCTCTATTTTTAATGATTTTTATTTTCTTTTTCCACTTTTTTTCCACTAATATCTTTTTTTGAATCACTGTATAAGAGAGGTATTTATACACAACAGAAAAATATAAACGTTGCAAGCCGTTCTGAGAGAGAAAAATGGAAATAGAAAATCATTGAAAAGTTGAGAAATAGCCATTGCAAGAAATTTCTTAACATATCTGATGACCAATTGGTTGACTAATCCTAGGTTCAAAGCTAATTTCTGAGACAAACCCGAGAGCAATTAAAAATCGGTTGCTCAGCTTCAAGAATCCGCCGCCTAATGAAAAGCAACAAGAGAATTAGCCGCCCAGCATGTCCATCCAGTCTTCCAACAAAAGGTTCATGAAAATATTGGATGCCCAATAAAAAGGGATGGAGTTAGGTGCCCAAAGCAAGCACCCGGTCACCCAACAAAAAGTTCATGAGAAATCGGTCGTCCAACTTTAGTGTTGGGCTTCCAACATCCAAAGCAAAATGGTTTTAGAGGGAAGACAAAGAGCTACAAAAAACCAATCATTTAGAATTGGAAATCGGTCATCCAATGGAAATTAATGAGAAAATTGGACACCCAATGAAAGGCATCGGTCAACCAATTTCCATTTGGATTTGTTTTAGAAGAGAAGATAGAGAGCTACAAAAAAATCAATCAGCCAACGTGGAGAATCAATCATCCAATGACAACTCAAAAATTAGTGTCAGAAAGAGAAATCGAAGGCAAAACAAAATCGATCGCCTAACGGAGGAAACCGATCGCCCAATAGCTTTCTAAAAATTATTTTAGAAGTGAAGCCGAGAGCAAAACAAAATTGGTTGGCTAAAATGGAAAATCCGATTGTTCAAAGGCTCTTAAAAGAATTATAGCACTCATCCATCTTCAGAAAAATATTCAAAATACATAGGAGTTAGATAAGAACTTTGCAATCCAAGAGAAAAAGGTTTGGTAGCTAAGTTTGTATAAATGACTTGTAAAATAATTAAATTCAGTTCAAGACAATGCAAATATAATGAAACTTGAAAGTCATTTTAGAAAGTAAACTGTTCAAATAGTAAGTGAGAAAATCATTCAGTAGTCATGAAATCCAAGTCCTTTAAAGAATTCATTTTGCACTACAAACTCTTTGAAAATAATTTAACTTTGAAAGGACAATCATATAGAATTAATACTTTACCTACCTTACCTTTCATTTGATCTGAAATTTACCTTAAACTGAAGCAAACATCTTCTTTCATGACGAATAACCAAAAATTCTTTGAACTCAATAGTAATGTGATTAGTATCATACTTAATTATTTTGTATTCATCAAAATCAATAGGAGGTCAACATTCTCTCCCTTTTTGATGATGACAAAACCATTAAGTATTCAGTAAGAGATAATGAGTTTCAAATTATAACATTTCTTGAAACTTTGAAGTATAAAACGATGCGTGCCAAATTCTAGTGTATCATGCCAAAACTTTAAATTCCAAGAATACATAAACTAAGATATTCAAATTAAAAAAAATGAGGAATAAGGTATATGAAATTTTATTTTTCAAACACAATTTGAAAAAGAAATCAGAATGTATGCTTTCTGTTGCCCAGATGTAGCAACCCAAGAGGGAAGATGAATTAGGTTTCTTTAAAAAATTAATAGACTGACAAATATGTGCACTTAGATTTTCTCACACAAATTAATTGAGTGGTGTAGGGTGAAGATAGTATGCAAACAATTACAAATAAATAACACAATCAAACACCAAAGATTTAATGTGGTTCGACGCTAAACCCGACATCTATGTCCATACCCCAAGAACCTCTTGGGAATCCATTAGACACCACTACCCTACCTGGCTAGCAAGCTTGTTTCTGAGTACAAGCAAGCCTTACAAATATACTCACAGTTAGACTTCTATCCTCACACATTTCACAACTGTAAAACAAAACTCAAAGCACAATAATGTAATGTTTATACAAAATGCTCCTAAAGATTGAGCAGATATTCAATAAGAAATACTTTACAACTTGAAGAACTCAACACAAGGAAGCTTCTTTCTTTAAGTGTGCAGCAATAATGAAGCCTTCGTGGAAGCCTTGAATGCTGTTCAAGAAAGGTTGTTGGAGCTTTTGCACCATGCTAAGAATGGGAAGTAAATGCACTCCAAGTGGCTTTAAAAATAATCAATGTAGCTCTCCAACTTTCTTTCAAGAATGAAACTCTCTTTCAAAGTATTTTTCATTCTTTTTTTTCTTTTTTTTCTTCTTGTATTTTTTTCACACAGAATCACCGTTTAAGTGAGCTATTTAAACCCAAAAATATAGCCATTACAAGAATGCTATGAGAGCGAACGAAAATAGTAAATCAAAAGAATATTAGAAATAAATCCGTTGCAAATTTTCTTCCCACATCGGTCGATCAAATTTCATAAATCGGTTACCTAGTTTTAGATTCAAAAGTAGTTTCAGAGAAAATACCGAGAGCATGCAAAACTTGGACTCCTAGGCTCAAGTGTTGACCGTCCAGTGAATAAAGTTGGTCACCCAACTCATGAGCCCGGTTGCCAAAAGGAATTCCATGGAAAAAATTGGACGTCTAAAGCTTGAGGCTGGTCGCCCACTAAAAGCTAAAGACAAAATCGGATGCCCAACAACCTAACCCGGTCGTCTAGGAAAATTGATGTAAAAAACCGGACATCTAATGCTTAAAGTCGGATGCCCGAAACATAATTCAAAATGGTGTCAGGAAAAGACCGAACCAACTAAAAAATTGGTCGGTTAATTTTCCAAAAACTAGTCATTCAACTTTCATCCAAAAATGTCTCAGAAGTGGAAACCGAGAGCTTCAAAAAATCGATCGGCTAATTTTCCAAAACTAGTCGTCCATCTTTCATCAAAAAATGTCTCAGGAGTGGAAACCAAGAGCTTCAAAAAATTGGTCAGCTAATTTCCCAAAATTGGTCGTCCAACTTTCATCCAAAAATGTTTCAGGGGTGGAAACCGAGAGCTTCAAAAAATTGGTTGGCTAATTTCCCAAAACTGGTCGTCCAACTTTCATCCAAAAATGTCTTAGAAGTGGAAACCGAGAGCTTCAAAAAATTGGTCAACTAATTTTTCAAAACTGGTTGTCCAACTTTCATCCAAATATGTTTCAGAATAGGAACAGAGAGCAAAATGAAATTGGTTGGCCAATATTGAAGAATCGGTCGTCCAATGAATACTAAAAAATTTGGCACTCATCTAACTTCAAACAAATGTTCAAAATACATAGGAGTTGGATAAGAACTTTGCAATTCAAGAGAAAAAGGTTTGGTTGCTGAGTTTGTATGAATGACTTGTAAATCAATAAAATCCAGTTTAAGACAATGCAAATATAATTAAACTTGAAAGTTATTTTGGCAAGTAAACTGTCCAAATAATAAGTGCTCTCAAAACACATGAAAATGGTTCAGTAGTCATGAAAACCAAATCCTTTGAAAAAATCATTGTGCACTACAAACTCTTTGGAAATAATTTAACTTGAAAAGCACATACATAGAATTAATACTTTACCTGCATTACCTTTAATTTGATTTGAAATTTACCTTAAGCTAAAGCAAGCATTTTCTTTCATGATGAATAACCTAAAATTATTTAATCTTGATAATAATGTGATTAGTATAATACTTAATAATTTTATATTCATCAAAATCAATAAGAGGTCAACAATCTTTTTCTTTTTTATGATAACAAAACTATTAAGCATTCAACAAGAGATAGAGAGTTTCAAATTGTAGCTTTCCTTGGAACTTTGAAGTATAAGACAATGTGTGCTGAAACCTGGTGTATTGTGCCAAAACTTTAATTTTCAAGAATACATAAACTATGATATTTAAAAGATACATTGCATAACTTCCCCTTTGGTTTTGAAACATTGAATTTTTCAAATGTAAAACACATCTTTCAAATTCTTTCCAGAGTGAAATTAGAGGTATAAGGTATATGCAATTCCATTTTTCAAGACATTGCATGCGTTCCATTTCTCCAACAAAATTTAAAAAATTTGTATTTCAAATCATGAAATTAGAATGTACGCGTTTCATTTCTTCTCCTTTTTGTCACCAATCAAAAAGAAGGCGAAAGGATATGCATGTATTACTGTATGTCTTTAAGGATTAGAATGTATAAGTTTCATTTCTTTCCCTTTTTGTCATCAATCAAAAAGAAGGTTAAAGGATATGCATGTATTACTGTATGTCTTTTCTTCAAGGAATGAAATAAGTAGAGCAATTAATAATCATGTAAAGATAAGCATAAGATTTAATACATTAAGGAAATAATACAAGGTACAAAGTAACACATACATCAAAGTTTTACACACATACAAACCATTAAACTTATACAAGCCAATAAAAATATTAGTCCTTAGAAGTAAAAAGAAATCATATGCCAACAACAAAATTAAACATAGAAATGGTTTAGAAACAACATAAAATTAGATCGATTCAAGTGGAGGAAGATCCATTAGAGCAACCACGTCCCGAAGGATGAGATGAAGCCAGATAAGGAGCATGTCAGTGAAAAGGATCTTCTTCCTGCGGAGATAGTTGAGAAATGCTATGGCATTGGGAAACAATATTTGAAAGGCTAGCGAGGGCAGACTGAGCTTTTTTAGTTCGGACTCGAAATGTAGCAATCTCAATACTTGCCACACCGGCACTCTCCAACAAGGAATTCATATCATTTCTCAGCTTGAAAATTTCAGCGAAGATTTTTGTGATGTCCACCATCTCACCATAATTAAATGCATTTCCCTTAATGACATTGACATTATGCTATAAATCATGTAAACTCAATTTAATCTCTATCAGAGAAGCAAACGTGGAAGAGATATGGGGAATAATGGATGAGTCAATAGAACAAGAAGATGAACTGGTCCCAAATCCTCCAATGGAAACAACATCAGAAATCCTCCGAACCAATGTGTTCATATCATCTGGGTCAATCTTAGCAATGATAGGACGATTTGGTTGGAATGGATTCTGGACAGGTGATGGATCATGAGATGGGACAGCAGATGGATCATTATCAATGGAAGGATTGTCATCAATGGAAGGAGTCAGGTCAACAGTCATAAAATCATTTACTTCAAACATATAAGGATAATTAGTAGAAGGATCAACAAAACCATGAGAAGAATGAAAAGCCTGAGGTCCAGCAGAAAATTCCTAAGGCATAGTAGATCCCTCCCTCTGGACAAGTGTAGAAGGGTCTTGCATCTTCCCTTTGTTCCTTGTCCATTGGCCATCTACCTATGGCCTTAGTAATTCCCATACGAACTAGGGTATGCTCATTGTAGAAATCAGTATTACTAAGGTTATAGACATTCTTACCTTTAACTTTAATATCAAAATGAGTAAAAATATGGGTGAGAAGAAGGCCATAGAGTAGGGCTGCTCTAGGTCTACTGACTGCCTCTTTCATAACACAGATCATTACTCTAGGTAGGTGCAAAGAAATTTTTCTCACAACATGGTATATGGTAGTTAAGTTTCGGTCATTCACATAATTAAAGCTGCCACTTCTAGGAGTAAGACATCGAGAAATTATAGTGTAGCAACCTCATTTCTACATTTAAATCTTTAGCAAAAATCCTATCAATATGAGAGGCATCCTCAATACCAAGAATAATTTCTATTTTATACTTTTTGTCTTCAAGAGAATCCTCAAGTGCACCGTTAGCGAAAATATTCAGAATTTCTCTTAATATATCTTCATTGAAATCAATCATAACCCCTTTAACAATAGAAGATACCCTATCATTACCAAAGCTAATATTAGGGTAGAAAATTTTGATAAGATCAAAAAAAATATGACGATTTATTTTAAGCAAGAACTTTCAACCTTGAAATGCTAAAAGTTCACAAATTTTAAAGTTCTCAGTAGCTAGAAAATCAAAATTAACTACTCTACCAAAAGCTACAGATATCCTTAACATGGACTGGAAATAGGAAGGGTTAGAGGGAGAACTTTCACTGATGCCTCGGAAGAAGATGATCCGCGGCCAAGCTTCGTCTTGGGTGCCATGATCCAAAGATTTGAAGTAGCAAGAAATGAGAGATTTAATGGTGAAGAGAAAGAAGCTTCAAGGTGTCTCACGACTTGGAAGGATGTTGGAATGAAATGAGGAAAGAGAAGAAATCAGACAAATCTATGTAACCGGCCAAAAGAAGCTCTCAAGAGTTGGACGTCCAAATATCCCAAGTTAGGCATCCAATATTTGAGAACTAGTCATCCAACAACAAAGTTGGATGACCGAAATTGAGCACTTAGTCGTCCACTTCCAAAAGTGGATGCCCAATGGCCTAAAATCGGTTGGCCAGGTGGGTCATCTAGTGGGGGATTGCATGATGGATTCCAATATATCAGGGGTCAAATTGCAATCATTCAAAAACCCATTGAAACAATTCAAAATTGATCTATAATCTCCATTATTAACGTGATCTCTAATAAAATTGTGTCTAATCTATATGTTTAGTTCTAGAGTGTAGAATAGGATTTTTAGTTAGATTTATAGCACTAGTATTATCACATTTTATTGGAATGTCTTTAAGTTTAATGCCATAATTCTCTAGTTGTTGCTTAATCCATAAGATTTGAGCACAATAACTTTTAGCTACAATGTACTCAGCCTCAGCTATGGATAAAGTCACTGAAGTTGCTAAACCATGAGATTAAGTTAACACCTAGAAATTGGCAAGTTTCACTAGTAAATTTTCTATCTAATTTACATTCTGCAGTGTCTGAATTAGTGTAGCCTATTAAGTTGATGCTAGATTATTTATCATACCATAAGCCTAGATTTATTGTTCCATTCAAATACTTAAAGATTCTTTTAATAGCTAATAAATGAGGTTCCTTAGGGTTAACTTGATATCTAGCACACATGCAAACACTGAATAATATATCTGGCCTAGTAGCAGTTAAATACAACAAAGATCCAATCATACCTCTATACAACTTCATATCCACACTTTTATCAGTACTATTGAAATCTAATCTACAAGAAGAGCTCATAGAAGTACCGATATATTTGGAAGACTCCATGCCAAATTTCTTCAACATTTCTTTGACATACTTGCTTTGGCAAATAAAGATTCCTTCATTACTTTGCTTGATTTATAGTTCAAAAAAATAATTTAATTCTTTCATCATGCTCATCTCGAACTCTCCCTGCATAAGCTTAACAAAGTCTTGACATAATAATTCATTAGTAGCACTAAAAATGATGTCATCTACATAAATTTGAATAATAAGCATATCATCATTTTCTTTTTAAAAAAATAAAGTTGTATCGATATTTTCTTTAATGAATTTATTGCTAATCAAGAATTTGCTTAACCTGTCATACCACGCTTGAGGCGCTTGTTTCAAACCATACAAAGCTTTATTTAATTTAAAAACATGGTTTGTAAACAAATGGTTCTCAAATCTTAATGGTTGTTCAACAAATACTTGTTCGGCAATATATCATTAAGAAAAGTACTCTTGACATCCATTTGATATAATTTAAAATTCATAAAGCATGCAAAAGCAAGAAGTAATCTAATAGTTTCTAGTCTAGCAAAAGGAGCATAAGTTTCATCAAAATTAATTCCTTCTTCCTGATTGTAACCTTTAGCTACTAGTCTTGCTTTATTTCTAATTATATTATCATGCTCATCCAATTTATTTCTCAATACCCATTTAGTCCCAATAATTGGATGATCATGTAGTCTATCTATTAAGGTCCATACATTATTTCTTTCAAATTAATTTAATTCTTCATGCATAGCATTGATCCAATCTATATCATCCTTAGCATCATCATAGCATTTAGGTTCAATGTGAGAAACAAATGCTAGGTTATTACATGCATCTCTAAATGAAGATCTAGTTCAACACCATGTGAAGGATCACCAATGATAAATTCTTTGGGATGATTATGTACATACCTCCAACCTCTTTCTAAGTTATGATTACCTTGAGGTTCTTCATGATTGATAATGTCATTTACTTTCTCTTGATCATCTTGGACTATTGTATCCTCCTTTTCATCCAAGGTAAGTTTCTTTACTTGATTTTCAATATCACCTGCATCATCAATTGCCTTTCTCTCCCTTGATAAAAGATCATTAGCTTCATCAAATGTAACATGAGTGGATTCTTCAACTACTAAGGTATTATTATTGAAAACACTATATGTTCAAATAGAATAGTAGCCAAGAAAAATATCTTCATCAGATTTTGCATCAAATTTATCAATATTTGATTTTTCATTATTCAAAATAAAATAACGACATCCAAAAATAAGAAAATATGTAATATTCGGTTTTCTATTTTTATAAAGCTCATATGGGTTCTTTTTCAAAATTAATCTGATTAAAGCTCTATTTAAAATATAGCATGCAGTGTTGATTGTTTCTACCCAAAAGTACTTTGGAAGATTGCTTTCACACAATATGGTATGTGCCATTTCTTTCAAAGTTTTATTTTTTCTTTCTATCACCCTATTTTGTTAAGGTATTCTAGGTGCAGAAAAATTATGATTTATGCCACGCTCATTATAAAAACTTTCAAAAAGAGAATTTTCAAATTCCTTCCCATGATCGCTTTGAATTGATAAAACTGAAACTTCTTTTTTATTTGCAATATTTTTGAATAAATTTTGAAATGCTAAAAATGCTTCATCTTTAATAGCTAAGAATAAAATCTAAGTAAATCGAGAAAAATCATCAATAATTACAAAACCATAATGCTTGCCGCCTAGACTTGTGGTTCTAGTCGGCCCAAATAAATTCACATGCAATAATTCCAATGGCCTAGAAGTTGAAATCATATTTTTGGACTTAAATGAAACTCTAGTTTATTTTCCAAATTGGCATTCATCACAAATCCTGTCTTTTTCAAAGTTCAATTTCAATAAACCTTTTACTAAACCAATTTTAAGTAATTTTGAAAGAAGATCCATGCTAGCATATGCAAGTCTACAATGCTATAATCAACTAGATTTATATATTTTAGCATTCATAGCAACTAAATAATCAAAATTATGGTCATTTAAATCATTCAAATCAATAATATAAATATTTTCATGCCTATGACCAATGAATTTCATGCAATTATCAGCAGGACTTGAAACAATGCAAACAGATAATTCAAAAATCACTTTAAAGACTTTAATACATAACTGACTAATACTCAACAGATTATGCTTCAAACCATTTACAAGTAGAACATTGTCACTATAAGTGTAAGGTGTGACACCTATTTTACCAATGCCAATAATTTTACTTTGGCTATTGTCTCGAAAGGTGACCATACCTCCATCCTTAGCCCCCAAAGTGACGAACTATGATTCATCACACGTCATGTATCTTGAATACCCGCTATCAAGATACCACTTTCTTTTAGTTCCATGGATTGCAAGATACACCTGCAAACATAATATCAAGTTTTACTTTTAGGTACCCAAACTTTCTTGGGTCCTTTGAAGTTAGTCAATATAGTTCCTTTTAGAACCCAAATTTTCTTAACACTATCACATGCATAAGACTTATGTCCCTTTAAACCATATTTAAAATAAGTAACATTTGATGATTGATCAGCATGCACAAAAATATTTTTTAAAAGTTTTTATTTTGTAAAGGGGTTATATCCTAATCCAGCCTTATCGAAAATGACTCTTTGGCTATCCAAAATCATATTTAATTTTGTAGAGCTTAAAGTAAATATATCCACTATTGGTTTAAGGCTATCTACTTTAGATTTCAAATTTTATTTTCTTTCTTTAAAAATTTATTTTCTTCAATGCATTTATTATTTTCCAAAGTGAGGTTTTGAACTTGATTTTTCAAATCCTTGTTTTTAGAACTTAGATTTGCAAAATTATCTATTAATTCATAATGCAATTCTTTGAATATAAAGTCATCAAAAAAACTAGGGCTTACCTCGCTATTGTCTGCCATGAAGCATAGGTTGACGACTTCGTTCTTTTTTTCTCCTTCGGAGCTTGAGTTATCACTGTCACTCCAAGTAACTATCATTGCCTTCTTTTTAAACTTCTTAAGACCTTTCTTGAGTTGTGGACATTCAGATTTAAAGTGTCCCAGTTTTTTGCACTCATAACATATTATTTCCTTTTCTTTTTCCTTACTTTCTTCTCCTTTTACAAATGGTCTTTTTATTGCTCCAATTTTTTTTTTCTTTTTTGAGTTGTTTGACTTGTAGTTCATGCGTCACGAGGGATCCCAACAGTTTCTCCAATGGTAAAGTATTGAGATCCTTTGCCTCTTGAATAGCCATCACTTTGGCCTTCCAAGACCTAGGCAAAGATCTTAATACCTTTCTCACAAGATCAGCATTAGTATAAGATTTATCAAGACTTTTAAGCCCATTAATAATATCAGTAAATCTAGTAAACATATCAGAAATAGATTCACTAGACTTCATCTTAAATAATTTATATCTATGAACAAGCATATTAATTTTGGACTCTTTCACTTGAATGGTACCCTCATGGGTAACCTCTAATCTATCACATATTTCTTTTGTGGAAGGGCAAGTAAAAATACGGTTAAACCCATTAGCATCTAATGAACAATATAATACATCATGGCTTTAGTATTTAGCTGAACCAACTTTTTATCATATCCATCCCACTTCATTTTCGGTTTGAGAATTTTTATGCCATTAAATCTAGTTGTGGGTGTGTGCGGATCATTTACTATGGTACTTCATAGATCGTTGTCAAGTGTTTGGATAAAAATTTTCATCCTAGCTATCCAATAACTATAATTTGTACCATTAAATAGCGGTGGCCTATTTGTGGATTGCCCCTCACTCAATATGGTTGCCATAATCTTTAGCTCAAAGCTTTTTAAGGCTTAACAACAAGAGCACCTACTCTAATACCACTTGTTGCCTAGATATAGCAACCCAAGGGAAGGATGAATTTGGTTCTTTTTAAAATCTAATTAACTAACAAATATGTGCACTTATAATTTCTTTCACAAATAAATAGAGTGTAGTGAGGTAAGGATAATATGCAAATAATAATAGAAAAATATTACAAGCAAACACAGCAAGTTAATAGTGGTTCAACACCAAACTCGGTACCTACATTCACTTTCCAAGAATCCCTTGGGAATTTTACTGATGCCACTAGCCTACCTGGCTAGAAGCTTATTTTCGAGCACAAGCAAGCCTTACAAATACACACGGTAGTCCTCTACCCTCACTTATTTCACAACCGTGAAGCATAAATCAAAGCACAATAATGTAATGTTTATACAAAATACTCCTAATGATTGAGCAAATATTCAAAAAAAAAAAAATACGTTACAACTTTGAAGAACACAACACGAGGTGGCTTAGCAGCAATAATGAAGCCTTCGTGAAAGCCTTGAATGCTCTTCAAGAAAGGTTATTGAATCTTTTACACCACCCAAGAATAGAAAATAAATGCACTCCAAGTGGCTTTGAAAAATAATCAATGCAGCTCTCCAACTATCTTTCAAGAATGGGACTCTCTTTCAAAGTATTTTTCTTGCTCTTTTTTTTCTCTATTTTTTAATAATTTTTCTTTTATTTTTTCACTTGTTTTTCCACTAGTATCTCTTTTTTGAATCACTATATAAGAGAGGTATTTGTACACAACAAAAAAATATAACCGTTGCAAGCCATTGTGAGAGAGAAAAATGGAAAAAGCAAATCATTGAAACGTTGAGAAATAGCTATTGCAAAAAATTTCTTGACATATAGGATGACCAATTGATTGACTAATCCAAAGTTCAAAGCTAATTTCTGAGACAAACCCAAGAGCAATTAAAAATCGGTTGCTCAACTTCAAGAATCGGCCGCCCAATGAAAAGCAACAAGAGAATTAGCCACCCAACATGTCCATCCGGTCTTCCAACAAAAGGTTCATGAAAAGTTTGGACGTCCAATAAAAAGGGATGAAGGAGTTAGGCGGCCAAAGCAAGCACCCGGTCACCCAACAAAAAGTTCATGAGAAATCGGTCATCCAACTTTAGCGTTGGGCTTCCAACATCCAAAGCAAAATGGTTTCAGAGGAAGACAGAGAGTTACAAAAAATTGGTCATCCAAAATTGGAAATCAGTCATCTGACAAAAAGTAATGAGAAAATTGGATGCCCAATGAAAGGCATCAGTCAACCAACTTTCCATTTGGATTTGTTTCAAAAGAGAAGTCAGAGAGCTACAAAAATTAGTCGGCCATTGTGGAGAATTGGTCATCCAATGGCAACTCAAAAATTAGTGTCAGAAAGAGAAATCGAAGGCAAAACAAAATCAGTCGCCCAACGGAGGAAACCAGTCACCCAATAGCTTTCTAAAAATTGTTTGAGAAGTGAAGTCGAGAGCAAAACAAAATTGGTTGGCTAAAATGGAAAATCCGGTTGTCCAAAGGCTCTTAAAAAAAATTCTGGCACTCATCCATCTTCAGAAAAATATTCAAAACACATAGGAGTTGGATAAGAACTTTGTAATCTAAGAGAAAAAGGTTTGGTAGCTGAGTTTATATAAATGACTTGTAAAATAATTAAATCCAGTTCAAGACATTGCAAATATAATGAGACTTGAAAGTCATTTTGGCAAGTAAACTGTTCAAACAGTAAGTGAGAAAACATTCAGTACTCACGATATCCAAGTCCTTTGAAGAATTCATTTTGCATTGCAAACTCTTTGAAAACAATTTAACTTGGAAAGCACAATCATATAGAATTAATACTTTACCTGCCTTACCTTTCATTTGATCTGAAATTTACCTTAAACTGAAGCAAACATATTCTTTCATAATGAATAACCTGAAATTCTTTGAACTTAACAGTAATGTGATTAGTACCATACTTAATTATTTTGTATTCATCAAAATTAATAGAAGATCAACAACATCCATTTCGAGTTTAACTCGATAAGTTAAAATTAAATTGGATCCTATCTGACCTACCCTCTGTATTAAACCTTTAGGGTGTACATCGGTATTTAAAAGAAAGCTTACACTTAATAGATCTATAGAAAAATATAAGAGTAGATTAGTAGCTAAGGGATATAAGCAAAAGAGAAGGTTAAATTATTTTTTCATTTATTTTTCTATTGCTAAAATAATAACCCTTAGATCTTTTTATTTTGAAACACTTATTAAATTTGCCTTCTATATTATAACCAATGGAAGGATTTTTTTACTTTCATACCACTTAAAAGGATCAAATCATTCCTCTAATTTGGATGAGCAGTATGAAAGAAAGGTGGAAAAAATTTATTATAATTTTATCATTTATTACAAACTAACTAATATGATTTTCTTAAAATTAAAAAGATTAAATTATCTAATAAATTAAAATAATGAAATTATAAAATTTAGAATAATATATATGAGACTTTTGTAAAAACGTCATATTTACTAACTACCTTTTGATATCAAGGAGGGAGAAAATAAAATCTCACCAAAAACTCATTCTAAATTTCTCATGATATCATTTAAGAATCTCTTCATCAAGGAAAAAAATTAATCATTAATTATGATGCAATATTTCTATCATGATGAACTAAGGAGGATAAAAAGGAATACCTATAAATGACCACGTTCAATTGTAGTGTTAAAATAGATGAAAGGTATAAGGATTTTTGTTTTTTAAAAAGGGAGTATTAGTTGAGATATATTGAAATATTCATGTTTGCTATCTCATAAAACAAAATAGTTAATTATCATATATAAAAATAAGAAAAAATAGATAAAAATGAGTGAAAATATAACTTAGTGGTATTATGGATGATACTCTTTTTAAAATAGAATTTCTCCGATACTAGTTGAAATAGTTCATAGTAATCTACTTTGAAAATATAATGAACTACTTTTTAATCAACTTAAAATGCATTGCACTAAGATGATTCAAGGATGAATCAAAATAAAAATAATACAAAAATGGAGAATAGAGGCAGAAAAGAATTCATATAATCTTCTTATCTCTAATTGTTCATTTTGATGCTATCCTATAATCTCTATTTATTAGTTCTAAAAGAAAATAACACTTCTATGCTGCTATCCTATGAAGGGATATATCCTTTCAAAAGGTAAGCCTTAAAAAAAGAAAAAAAAAGAAATCCCCATAATTAAACCAATAGAAAATATAAATCATTCTAAAATTTTGACCACAATAAAACAAAAGTCACTAATTAAAAGCATACATTTCTAACAAGATTTGGAGATTAGCTAATTTGAAATTAAATATACGTCATTGAAAAATGCATATTTAGTGTTTTTGTTATTTATGGAAACAAAATAACATTTGAGGCATACATTTATGGTATTTTTTTTTCAAAGCAGCATTTTATAGTATTTTCAAATAGTCCAATTTTTAGAACAATAGCTTATCCATATGTTGTTTGTTAATACACACATTTAAAAATTTGCATACCTTATATATTATACAAGACGGGCAATTTATACTTAGTTCTAGAGAGGAAGAGAAAAAAGATGTAGAAAAGATGTCAAAGGTGAGAGTAGCATATAGTATGATCAAGACAAAGAGTTCAAATAAGATATGAGGATTAGAGAGTGCAAAATTTGGTCCTAGGGAGAGTTAGGGTGATGAAGAAGAAACTATGATGAGAATGAAGGAAGAAGATGCCAAGAGAGGATTGAAGGGTCTGGAGTTTTGGAGGAGGTGGTATAATAGCAAAAGAGATTGTGGAAGGAATATGGAATAGAGTTAAGATAGTAGTATAAGGAAAGAAGACAGGTATGGTTAAAAGCATAATATATCAATCATTAGAGCTAGAAAAAATCACTAATGGTGCTTTTTTAGGGACATCAAAAAGTTAAGAGAAGAAAAGTTTAATCATTTTATAGGAGCAACTTATTCGTAAGATGCAATTAAAATTTTAATACGTATAACAATAATTGCTACAAAGATCCATCAAAATACAAGACATTTAGATGCACTATAGGGGTTTATATGTACTACATAAATGCATATATTATTCTTAAATTTATATGCGCTACACCTTTCGGGTTTCAAATAATCGATTTATACTATATAAGCAAGCCTCCATCTCTCCATGGCATATTCTGGAATTGTAGACAACAACAAAAAAAACATGAACGATAAACTTGTAGTAAAGGAAATATGGTTGAATACTTTATGTCGTTGGCGACAAGAAAAAGGTTTATTCTATTACATCTCTTCCTAGTAAGATCTTCTATCAGAATCTTGTCCAAAATTATGATTCCGACAAGACCTTAGTGATTCCGACAAAACCTTAGATTTACTTGAATTGAAATAATTTATAAAATAAGAAAAGAATATGGATAATTTTTTAGAAGAAAAAGTGGAACACGAAATATAAGAAAATTATGAAGCAAAAAAAATATTAATGTTCATTTGTAGATCCAAAGACTAACCACTGCTTTTTTTTTTCTCAATTTCATTTTTTCAAGCAAAACTAATCTGATTTAACATGTTATATTTTCTTCTGTATATCCCATCTCCATAGCTTCATCTATTCAATATTCCATCTTTTATTTTTGTTTTTTGTTTTTAAAAAATGAATGATCACCTAGCATGTTCCATCAACACTAAGTTAAGCAATTAGAAGGTATTCTTGACTAATTAAATATTTCAGTTGGCAAATAATCTAACGTCTAAATTATATTCCTTCTGTAAGCATTAAATCCACAACTCTTCATAGGCAAAGCAAATTATTTAATATTAGACATGCAACTCATTTGATCAATTAAAACTTTCAAACAATTACTGTTATACATGATTCAGAAAAACATTAGCCTCTTGACCTTCGCTAAAACTTGATACATGTATATTTGCCATTCTTTGGGGCATTTAGATATCAATTTCTTTGTGTCTAAATTTCAAAAAGTCTCTATTTGCCTCTATTTTCTTCCATTTCCATCTTTTGTATCGTAGAACTGTGTATTTAATTAATAAGGATAAAGCAAGTGGTAGAGTTGGTACATACGTGAATCTTTAAATGATCATCTAAGGTCTTGCTTAGATAGGGATGGGCATACTTGACATGCTAAATATGAAAGACTAATGCATCAAGATAGCATCGAGCTAGCACATAATATATCATTCCGAAAACAAAAATTCATCAACAAATTCAATCGCATCTACTTGTTGAAAGAGAGTCAAAAAAAGAAAAAAATAATCAATATATTGAAAAAGGAGAAGAATCCAAAACTCAAACACAGCCTTAATTTAATTTGTTCAGCGACATTTCTTTTTGGTGGCATCATCCAATTGTAAACATTATCCGTTCATGAGTACGGCTCTAGTTTTGGAAGCCTTACTGCCTTTTTCTTTTGATGGTGCCTTGATTAAATGCAGCCAGGTTTAAAGTGTGCAACCACCTTTGTCAGATGTGAAAGAGGGCGGATGTTCTACATGCAACCATGTTCCAACGTAACGCTCCGGTTTGTAAACTTGAAATCCGTCCGCGGTCATGCTTATCCACAAAAAGTGAAAACGCTTTGCTTGCTCTCGTCCCGAGTCTCGCAGTGAATCCAATCCTAGCGCAAGAAATCGAAATAACGACTCTCGGATGATATTGGCGTCCGATTTCTAATTCTTTGACCAGGGTGACGCCGACTTTTTCTTCTCGTGTCGTTTCTGCCGCTTTCTTCCCACGTATGTAGGCCACCGACGAGCAAGGGCATTATAAAGGAGCCTCACCCTGGTAAAGTTCACCATCCCCACCCCGTTCAGCGGCTGAGAAAGAGAAGAGAGAGAGAGAAGGAAGGAGACAACGATGGCAGGAAGTGGTGATGGCGTTCAAGTCTTCCCACAGCTACCAGGGATCAGCTCCGGTAACGTAGAATATGCCTACTCATATATGTTTCGGTGATTAATCTTGCTGGTATCTTGTTATCTTCTCCTGAGGCTTCCACTTTCTTCTCCGTCTCTCTTTGATAAAAATCTTGTACCCATCGCATGTCCAAGAGTACATCCTTGGTCCGTCCACTATAAGGCATTTCCATACGTTATTTTCATTGATCTGATCTATATTTGTTTTCTTAAACTTTAATATATATATATGCAGGCCGTTCAACTATTTCTTATGCTTTTTTTCCGTCTCCTGTCATCGTTGTATATATATATACACACACATGCTAAAATTTTTCATTATTTAATTTCTGAAAGTGTTTAGAGTTTGGAGTTTATGTTGTGTTCTTTTAGTCTCCTTACCTTTCTTGCATGACCATGTGATCTTTTTATTCGGCTTATTTTTTCTTAGAAAATCCGTTACAATCATCTGAATGGATGCCTACCAAAAAATATATTAGAATAGATAAAAGATCAAATACTTTTAATTTTAGTAGATCTTTTTTGATTTGGTAAAGCCAATCTCTACGAGAGGTTACTAGTTATCTAGGGTTGATGTCAAAGAGATCCATCTTCCGAACCTCCGGTAGCGATAAGCGCCTGGGAAGCTTCTGTGTGCGTTTGTAGGGGTTCTTTCAACTCACTTGTGATGAACGTCGAATGGGCTAGGATTGTGGTGAGGGTAGAAAAGTCGCCGTCTTCCTTCTAGAGCCTGCAAAAAAGTCCGGGCCGATATTCCCG
Source organism: Calamus simplicifolius (assembly GCA_900491605.1). Classification (NCBI taxonomy): domain Eukaryota; kingdom Viridiplantae; phylum Streptophyta; class Magnoliopsida; order Arecales; family Arecaceae; genus Calamus; species Calamus simplicifolius. The sequence continues at coordinate 545,476 of UESW01004444.1, read as the reverse complement.
GTGGGGACCCTCCGACGCCCAAGTCAGCGAGTCGTGGAACAGGGAGATTGTCTAAGTGGAATTTTTAAAGAGAAAGCCAGAGAGAGTCCCTTTCGCATGGAGCTAGGGTCCTCTTTTTATACCTGCCGAGGATCCCGTTTACCTCGTTCTGTTGGAACCGTCGAATCTTTCCTATTGTGATGTTTCCTCGAACGGCAAGTCGTTGGGCTGTTGCTGGATAAGGGCCGCTTATAGCGGTAACTGCCGATCGAGCTAACACTTGCCCGTGATTTCGGCGAACGAGGTGCTCGGCAGTAAACCTTAGATCACGGGATCCGTTGTATGAGACTGGTCATTGAAGGCCGACGCTGGGAGTCGACGTTGGAGGCCGTCGCTGGATGCCGGCGCTAGAGGCCGGAGCCAGTCTTAGCGCTGGGCCGATGCTGGTGGCCGACGCTGGTGACCGACGCTGAAGGCCGATGCTGGATGCCAGTGCTGGAGGCCGGAGCCAAAGTCTTAGCGCTGGGACCGATGCTGATGGCCGACGCTATAGGCCCCGCGAAAGGGGTTTTGCTGTCACATCATTGCTTTCAAAAACCGTGCAAAAGATAATACTACCCAGAGGAAGTGGCCAGCCGTATCAGATGCCCCCCCGCCCCTGAGATGGGTGAGCGTTCACTTACCCGCGAAAGGGGTGTTAATATCCTCTAGCGGCCGGCTTTTGCGTCATTATTTCGCCTTTGTTGGGATTAGAGAGGATTTTCCTCGGGCAGCGTTACGAAAAGGCGAGCGGTATCATTGTGATAAAGTTAATGCCTCCCTTTTTATCGATGGTCTTTTCGAGTTTCTTGCGTTGGCAGGCCATCGAAACGCCTCCCAATTGAAGATGGACGCGTGGTCAGATCGAACGATTGTGGGGTGATCTGAAATGGCGCTATGAGGGAAAATCGCCCTTATCTTCCCATCCTTCCCATTTCTAGCGTTGCTGCCCCCTTTCGAGTCCGCAAGCGTCCATTTATCTCCTGTGTTCATCCTCTCCCGTGCTCTGTTTTTGGCTCGAGTTTTCCAGGTTAGTTCCTATGGTTTCGTCACCTTCCTCCATCTCTGGTTCCTGGGGGGTTCCCACAACCCTTCTCAGACTTCCGATTCCTTACCAAGTCAATGGTCTACCCCTTCCCCTAACCGTTCTTCACCGGAGCAGCGGCAGTCAGTCGTCCCCTAACCGAGAGTCATCCGGCCGGTGGGCGGATTTCCGTCCGGAGCCATTCGATGGCTGCCGGTCCTTCTAGGGTTGCCAAGGAGTCCCCCGAGGGGACTGCTTCCGCTATGTCTGCTCAAGACATAGTAAACCTAAAAGCCAAGTATAGCTTCCCGTCGGACCTTCATTTGTTCCACCCTTCCCCCACTGACAGGGTAACTTCTTTCCGTTCGGGAGGGTTGCTTTGTACGGAGCCTTTTTTAAGGCCGGGATTCGGTTGCCTATCCACCCTTTTATTCTCAACCTCCTAGATCGATACTCTTTGACTCCCTCCCAGTTAGTTCCCAATTCAATCCGGACCATCGTCGTTTTCTGGTACTCTGCCACTTGCAAGGCATTGAGGCCAGTATCTCTTTGTTCCGCAGCTTTTACACCCTTCGCAAGCAATCGGGTTGGTGGTCCTTCACCCCTAGGTAATAGGATCCTCAAATTGTGCCTTCCTACTTCTCAAAGGGTGGAAGGACAAATTCTTCTTTGCTGACATCGGTGGGGTTCGTGGAAGCTGGGGGATACCCAACATTGACGCTAATAGGGATCCCTCCATCCTTCCACGAGAACGGATGGCATTTGGGCAGCTTCTGACTGCCGACATCCCTCGGTGTAATATGCTTTTAGCCGAGGAGAACCTTCGTCTTGCCGGTTTAATTCCCGCGAGGGGTGAGCACTTGATCACTTGCCTCTCTTCTCCTCCCTTTGCTTTTCTTCTTTTTCTTTTCCTCTTCCCCTTTTTCTTTTTTCTTTCTTTTTTAACTACCCTCCGCCTGTGTAGGGATGGCGCGTCGCTTAATGAGCTCAAGCAAGCGGCCTCCAGGAAGAGGAAGGTTACAGGGGACGTGCCCCCTGCCCAAAGAAGAGCTATTGCTAAAGTCCCGAGGAGGGCCGACGCTGGAAGGGCTGACGTAGAGAGGGCCGACACTGGAGGGGCTAAAGTCGTGAAGCCCCTACGTGCAAAGGTTTTGAAAAAGGGCGGCCCTAAAAAGGCCATGCTGGTGAGGTCGAGGCCAAGGGGGCCAGAACTGCGGAACCCTCACATACATGCGAGGCGGCCAAGGCCCAAGGCGACGAACCCGCCGTGATAGAAGTTAGGGCCGAGACCGGCAAGGAGGTAGAACCAAGCCATCTAGAGGGAAGATCCTCAGCTTCAACTCCTCCGGTTATTCTGCTCGACCCTTCTCCTGATAGGATTGCAAGAGCGCTGTCGCCCTTGCCCAAAGCCGTGGAGACGGAACAAGCTCCCGCAGCAGTAGCGACGATCCCAGCAGCTGTTCTGCCTCCCATGGGGGCGACAGCTGAAGCGCCTCCACCAGTTAAGGGGTCGGAGGCGGCAAGTTCAGAGGCGGAATCTGCCTCTGTAGGCCCAACGCCAAGGGAAGAGAGGGGCGTCGATCCTTCCTTCCAATCGCTATTGGCAAATCACAGCCGCTGGGCTGAACGGACCCTGGAGGAAGCCACGGTGGTTGAGTTGCAAAAGTTTCTCCGGGGTCAGGGGAGAGTCACCTTCTTCCGTGAAGCATCGGTGGCGCATCTCTGGGTGAGATTTTGCTCCTTTATCATCTCTTTCCTTTCTTTTTTTTTTTTTTCTCACCTTGACACTTCCTCCAGGCCTTGAACTCTCTAGTCGCCCTGAAGAACCTCTGGACCCTGAGCGATACCGCCATCGAACAAGCGTGGGAGGAGATGTTGTCCCTCCAAGTCAAGGCGGAAAAGGCGGCAATGGCTCTGGAGGATACTCGGGTCGCCCTAAAGGGTGAGATCGATGTCATCCGGCTAAGAGCTGAGAAGGCTGAGTATGCGCTGGAGGTTGCTCAGCGCCGCGTAGCCAATGAGCTGGATAATGCTCAGGTGGCAGAGGAAAAATAGAAAGTAGCCGAGGAGAACCAAAGGGCAACCGAAGAGAAGCTGAAGGTGGCAGAATTGGAGGTGCGTGTGTTGAAGATCCAATTAAATTCTGCCTCCGTTGAGACAAATGCGGCCAAAGAGGCCACCCGTCAGTGCATAACCAAAATTGTAGATCTGGAGGCGGCAGTGACAGAGGCCCAGAGGGTGGCCCTTGAGTCCGAGAAAAGAGCTCTCGAGGCTGAAAAAAGAGTTGCCGAGGCCGTAGAAGATTTTAAAAAGTCCAAAGCCTTCGACAAGGAGGTGGCCGTGTCAGCGGCGCTCGCTTATGATGCGGCTTTCAAGACTGCAACGATAAAATCCAGGAGCTCTACGACCTAGAGGACATTGAGGGACTGAAGCCTGATGACGTTCCTGAGGATGATGTCCCAGCCCCGGATGACCTTTAATAGCTTTTAGTTTCTCTTTTTGTATCAATCTGTGCCTGACTTGAGTCGGCAACTTTGTAGCCTTTTAGCTCTCAATGAATATATTTTTTTTCTTACTGTGCACTTTAGTCATAATCAACTTCAGCTGAGTCAGCTTTAGTGCCGACGTAGGGCGCCAGTGCCTAATGTGCCAACAGAGCCAGTCTTTGGCGCCAACACTGAGTTGGTCTTTGTTGCCGACGCTAGGCGCCGGTCTTTGGCTACTGAAGCGGATCCGGTCTTTGGTGCCAACGCGGAGTTGGTCTTTGTTGCCGACGTTGGGCGCCGGTCTTTGGCTGCCGGAGCGGATTCGATCTTTGGTGCCAACGCGGAGTTGGTCTTTGTTGCCGATGCTGGGCACCGGTCTTTGGTGCCAACGCGGAGTTGGTCTTTGTTGCCGACGTTGGTCGCCGATCTTTGGCTACCGGAACGGATCCGGTCTTTGGTGCCAACGCGGAGTTGGTCTTTGTTGCCGACGCTGGGCGCCGGTCTTTGGCTTCCGGAGCGGACCCGGTCTTTGGTGCCAACACGGAGTTGGTCTTTATTGCCGACGCTGGGCGCCGGTCTTTGGTGCCAATGTGGAGTTGGTCTTTATTGCCGACGCTGGGCGCCGGTCTTTGGCTGCCGGAGCGGATCTGGTCTTTGGTGCCAACGCGGTGTTGGTCTTTGTTGCCGATGCTGGGTGCCGGTCTTTGGTGCCAACACGGAGTTGGTCTTTGTTGCCGACGCTGGTCGCCGGTCTTTGGCTGCCGGAATGGATCCGGTCTTTGGCTGCCGAACGAATCCGGTCTTTGTTGCCGATGCTGGGCGCCGGTCTTTGGCTGCCGAGTGGATCCGGTCTTTGGTGCCAACGCGGAGTTGGTCTTTGTTGCCGACGCTGGGCGCCGATCTTTGGTGCCAACGCGGAGTTGGTCTTTGTTGCCAACGCTGGGCGCCGGTCTTGTTGCCAACGCGGAGTTGGTCTTTGTTGCCGATGCTGGGCGCCGGTCTTTGGCTGCCGGAACGGATCCAGTCTTTGGTGCCAACGCGGAGTTGGTCTTTGTTGCCGACGCTGGGCGCCGGTCTTTGGCTGCCGGAACGGATCCGGTCTTTGGTGCCAACGCGGAGTTGGTCTTTGTTGCCGATGCTGGGCACCGATCTTTGGTGCCAACGCGGAGTTGGTCTTTGTTGCCGACGCTGGGCGCCGGTCTTTGGCTGCCAACATACTCATCCGAAAGTAAGTGAACATGGTGATCATTCATTTATCAAATAGATTCAAATTAATGACGATAGCGTTCTATTGGTAGTACCGGCATAAGTTGTCGGCGTTCCAAGTGCGAGGGAGCGGTTTCCCGTCTAGCTCTTCGACTTTGTACGCCCCATGGTGTAGTACCTCCTTGACACGGTATGGTCCTTCCCATTTTGGTTCCAGCTTGCCCCCCTCGTCGGCTTTGATATTTCAGCTTTTCGCAGAACGAGGTCTCTAGGATGGAATGTCTTGGGTCGCACCCGAGCGTTGTAGTACTTTATCGCTCGCTGATGGAACGCTGCCATGCAAAGCTGTGCTTGGTCTCGCAACTCTTCCACCAAATCCAGATCAGCCCTCAGCTGGTTTGAGTTGCTTTCTTCGTGGTATAATTCCGTCCGGGGACTGGGAGCTCCTATTTCCACTGGGATGACCGCCTCGGTCCCAAAGACCAAGCTGAAAGGGGTTTCCCCAGTAGGTGCTCGCGGCGTCGTGTGGTAGGCCCACAGCACATAGGAAAGTTCTTCCACCTAGCGTCCTTTGCAGCTATCTAGCCGAGCCCTGAGTCCTTGGAGGATGATGTGATTGGTCACCTCGGCTGCGCCGTTGGTTTGGGGATGCCCTACTGAAGTGAATCGATGATGGATGCCCAGGCCATCACAGAATTCTCAGAAGGCCGTGTTATCAAACTGTCGGCCGTTGTCTGTAATGAGGGTGTGCAGTAGACCGAACCGGCACACCACAGACTTCCAGAAGAAAGTCTTTATTTTGGCTTCTGTGATCTTGGCAAGAGCTTCCGCCTCGATCCATTTAGTAAAATGGTCGACGGCCACCACTAGGAACTTGCATTGTCTGGAGGCAGGAGGGAACGGTCCCAGGATGTCCATGCCCTACTGTGCGAAGGCCATGGTGCAGCTAGAGGGGTCAGCTGGGACGCCGGTTGATGTGGGATGTTGGCACGACGCTGGCAGCTGTCACACCTCTTGACGAGTTCGGATGCATCCTCCTTCATTGTCAGCCAATAATACCCCTGACGTAGAGCTTTATACGCAAGAGCCCTGCCCCCCAGATGGCTTCCGCATATCCCTTCATGTATCTCCCGCAGAATATAATCGGCGTCGGTGGGGCCGACACACCTGAGGATAGGGTATGAGAACGACCTTCGGTAGAGCTTTCCCTCCATAATGAAAAACTTTGAGGCCCATCTTTTAAGTTTTCTAGCTTCGGTAGGGTCTTCTAGGAGGGTACCCATAGTAAGGTACCAGACATAGGCGTCCATCCAGGAGGGCTCCTGCTCCACTGGTAAAGTTTCTCTTGGTGCATCAATACTCGGGGCTTCTAAGTGCTCCACATAAGCCTTTCCCAACATCCCATCAACTGAGGCGGCAAGACGGGATAAGGCGTCAGCTCTAGCATTCTCCTATCGAGGAATGTAGCTAACGCTGAAGTGAGTAAAGGGGGAAACCAGCGAGTTCACCATATCTAAGTAGCGGGCCATGATGGGATCCCTTGCCTCGTACTCCTTTGTAATCTGACCAGCAACCAGTTGGGAGTCGGTGAATGCCCTAAGCGTTTCACCCCAAGCTCTCGAGCCAATCTCACATCGGATAACAAAGCTTCATATTCCGCTTGATTATTAGTGGCTGGAAAGAGGAAGCGAAGTGCACATTCGGTCACAACCCCATCCGAATTGGCCAAGATGAGGCCTGCTCTGCTCCCTTGAGAATTCGATGCCCCATCCACATGAAGGACCCACTCATCATCACTGGTTCCGAGGGGCTGAATGTCCGTAGGAGGTTCTTTAGGCTGCTCCGTTCCCCAAGTACATTCGACCAAAAAATCTACCAAGACTTGAGACTTCATGGCCGAACGGGGGCGGAAAGATAGATCAAACTCCCCCAGCTTGAGGGTCCACCTCGCCAGCTGGTCGAAAGTATCTGGGCGAGCAAGAATTGTCTTCAGAGGTTGGTCTGTGATCACCGCGATCGGGTGGGCTTGGAAGTACGGCCACAGATACTAGGCAGACACGATCAATGCAAAGATGATCTTCTCCATATTTGAATATCGGGTCTCTGCGTCGTGAAGCACCTTGCTCGTATAGTATACGGGCCTTTGTGTGCCATCAGTGTCCACACAGACTAGCACAGAGCTAACAGCTTCGGTAGAGGCCGCAAGGTATAGAAGGAGTTCTTCTCCACCCGTCGGCTTGGCTAGCAGTAGCGGGGTAGATAAGAATTCCTTTAACCCTTCGAACGCCTCCTGGCATTCTTTCGTCCACTCGAACTTGTTGACTCTACGAAGTGCCTTGAAGAAAGGTAGACACCTTTCAGCGGACTTGGATAGGAAGCGGCTTAGGGCGGCTACCCTTCCTGTCAGGTGCTGTATTTCCTTCTTATTGGCAGGAGGCCTCATGTCTAAGATGGCTTGGACTTTGTCCGGGTTTGCTTCGATCCCCCTTCGGGTTACCATGAAGCCCAAGAACTTCCCGGCTGTCATCCCAAATGCACACTTACGAGGGTTCAGCTTCATCTGGTACCGGCGAAGGTTATCAAAAGTTTCCGTTAGGTCCGCGATGTGGTCAACGGCATGAACGCTTTTAGTCAACATGTCGTCCACGTACACTTCCATATTACGTCCTATCTGACCTTCAAAGACCTTGTTCATCAGCCTTTGGTAAGTGTCTCCCGCATTCTTTAGCCCGAAAGGCATTACCTTGTAGCAATATAACCCTTTCTCAGTTATGAAGGAGGTAGCTTCTTCATCCGTTGGATTCATCCGAATCTGGTTGTATCCAGAGAAAGCATCCATGAAGCTAAGGACCTCATGGCTGGATGTAGCGTCCACCAGTTGATCGATTTGGGGCAGGAGAAAGCTGTCTTTAGGGCATGCCTTGTTGAGGTCAGTGAAATCTACGCATATTCTCCAGCTTCCGTTGGTTTTGTGGACTAGCACCACATTAGCCAACCATTCGGGGTAGTGGACCTCCCGAATATGGCCTGCGGTCATTAACTTGTGGATCTCCTCGTCGATGGCTTTCTGCCTGTCTGGAGCAAAGTTTCTTTTTTTCTGTCGGACCGGCCGACACTATGGCTTGAGGTTAAGTCGATGGGTGATTACCTCTTCGGGGACGCCCGGCATGTCTGAGGACGACCATGCGAAGACGTCAGCGTTGGCACGCAGGAAAGTAAGAAGTTGATGGCGTGCTTCCTCTGGGAGCAATGCCCCCATCTGAACAGTCCTTGCCGGGTCATCACCCAAGGGGAGGGTTAGAAGGTGTTCTGCCGGCTCTCCCCTTCTTCCTAACTCCCGGGGATCGAGTGACTCAGAGGCTGTTGCCGACGCCATGTTCAACAGACTGGGAGACAAATGGTAACAAGGCATAAGTGGGCTTTGCTCCCCTTTCATTTCTCGACCCCTTCATTTGTGGGGAACCTTACCAATAACCTCTTAGTGGAGATTACGGCATCCAGCAGATTCAACCCTGGTCTTCCTAAGATAGAGTTGTAAGCCAGTGGGACCCGGACCACCAAGAAATTTATAACCACAGTGCTCTGACATGGAGGGGTTCCAGCCATGACCGGAAGGGCAATTTCCCCCTCAACACTCACTGAATCTCCCGTGAAGCCCATTAGCGGTGTGGCAACGGGTCGGAGCAAAGACCTTGACAAGTTCATCCGAACAAAAGCCTCATAGCTCAAGACATCCACAGAGCTTCCACTATCAATTAAAATTCTTTTTACAGGATGTTTGGCTATAGTCATGGACACCACGATGCTGTCGTCATGTTTATTAACTACCCCATCTAGATCCTTTCCGAAGAAAGGAATTACAGAGTCTATTCCCTCTCGCGGCCTCTTCGAACCACCATCCGCTCCCCAGGAAATCATAGCTATAGTCTTTTCAGTTGGGGTATTATCCACGCCAGCCGGGCGACTCGGAGGCACTGGGGGACCCGATGCGGGGAGATTTCCCCGTCGAACAAATTTGCCCAGGTGGCCTTGCTGAACCAGCTCCTCGATGGCCTTTTTTAGATGGCGGCAGTCCTCAGTGTCATGACCGTAGTCTCGGTGGTACCGGCAGTAAAACTCCTTGTTGCGGGGGGCCCCAGACTTCAAGGGAGCCGGACGCTTGAAATAAGGTTCCTCCTTGATCTCCAGTAGGATGTGAGAGATGGGAGCCATGAGGGGGGTGAATTGTCAGCTCCCCCTCCTCTTTGGGGCCACCGACAGCACACCTGCACACTTGTGGTAATCGGATAGAGTTTTACTAGTCTTTATGTAGCGCTCCATAAAGAGCTAGAGAACCCCAACTAATTATCATAAGTGGCAGACACACGAAAACACATCCTGTTAAAAACTTTTCACTTTCATCTCAATTATATGCACAATCACCCAATCAACATTAAGCATCAACCTGCTCAGATAATATTTTTCATGACATTCCTCAGGCAGTTTACAAGATCACATTCACATTCGACATTAAAAATCCTAAGTGCACACATCATACTCATAATCTTCTCCAAAACATAAGTCTCGTATTCATATCCAAAAAGGTCTAAAACATCATTACATCCCACTGTACACATACACATATACAAAATACAATTATCAAACCACCCTCTCTCAATATACAAGGCTAGCATTTAAACACTCTTGCATCCAAGCAAGCTTCATCAGCTAAGGGTCCTGTCCTGCTTATCTTGTGATCCTGGCAGAAATACTCACTGATCTGAAAGAATTTAAATCATAGAGGGATGAGACCTAAGTCCCAGTGACTGGATAACCATCTAACTATGGAGAAATAGAGAACCATTACCTCTTAATTTCAATCGTATGCTGAAACTATTTAACTTGTACAACTCAAAGTACATTTTTAACATGATATCAGATAAAATAAAATGTAGCTTATTCTTCAAATAACATATCAGTACTGAATACTCTATAATAACTCTTCACTGAAAGATAACTCATTAAAATAAAACTTCATGCATTACAATATGAAGATATGCATTCTTTATCTACAACCCAGACTCCCATCAGGATCTGCTTGCCCACTGGCATCTCAAGTAAGATCTCCCTCTCGGGATAACTATTTGGCCCATTGGCCCTTTTTATATCACAACATATGCTTTTAGATCTCATGATGCTGGGCTGTGTGTGTAATGCCTCTGAGGTACCACCCTACAGTCGCCCTTCTGTAGGTGTACTCTCATCGGGTGCGTGACTAGCAACAGGATCCCCGCACAAATAGCACCCCTTACCCGTGCGGTTCACCTGGCAAAGTGCTTTGTTCCTTAACCCTGGAACCTCGGGTTTTCTCTCTGCCCCCACGGGCTATATATAGTAACCAGCTCCACTGAGCTATGATTCATGCCCCCACGGGCTGCTCACAACCAGCCCCACTGGCCTGGTTAGGCATGCACTCACCCCTGATTCTGGGGTTCATCGTACGATCTGTTCGCAAGGAGGTGCCGGCTCGATAGTAGTGTGCAATGCTCATGCTACAGTACAGTCTAAAGGGTGATCAGCCCCCTAGCTGCCTGATGCTCAGTATGACTCATACATCATTTGTAAAGCTTTATCATGCAAATATGCCATGTATACATTAAAAATTCCCTCATTGAAACTCATGCTTATGTGTTTATGCTCAAAACTCATTTATCAGATTATCATATACTAGGTTCTCATTTCTCATATTTAAAACATACATAATACTCAACTAAACATAGCATACCATAACTAGGTATAAATCTCATTATACTAGCTCAAATTAACCTCTCATTGCTAGATGAGAAATCCACTCACCTTAGTAGGTTACTCCTCGACTGGTACAACTGGTACTCAACTCTGGTATTTCGGCTCCCTAGAATAACCCTCTTGACCTACGTCAACATACAAATACAATAGCTATTAGGATTACCTCCACACGAGGTTTTCCCATGAACCAAGCATGCATACATGATCTATCCTCTAATATCTCATTATTTTCTTCCACCCAATCTCTACTCAAGATTACTTCTACTATTACCTCAAAATACACTAATCTAAGAAAATCTAAAGTCATACAAGACCTAGGGAAGCTATAGCTTACCTGGAGTCGAGCACAAACCCCCAAGCTTCCCTTTCCCTTTCTCTTTCTTCCTCCTTTTTCTTCTTCTTCTTCTTCCTTTTCCTCTCTTTTCTCTCTTCTTTCTTCTTTCTTTCTTTCTTTCTTTTCTCTGGCTGAACCCACGTTCCCCTTTTTCTCTAATGACTTGGGGACCAAGTCATAGGAAACTTAAGGGTTAAGGCATGCCAAATCTCCCTTTTACCCTCACACACTCTTAACACACTTTTTGGAAAACACGTGGCTCACTTATAACCATGCTATTTTGCCCTTATATTTTCTTTCCTAAGTTGCCCTTAACACAATTTGCAATTGACATCGGAGCCTTTTCCCCTTTTGCCCCTGATATAGCATTTTTTTAATAGATTTATAGCCCAGATCATCCTTTTTCGCTTAAATCTATACTTTTATGTAACATTTCTAAGAAAAGACTTTACCATCTTGAAGAACTCGATTTTAGAAATCCAACGGTTCAAACGGCATCCAAATCGGACTTGAAACGGATTAAATATGAATTTCTCAAGATTTAACTCAGAAAAACCTGCCGTCGCGGAGTCGGCTCGAACAGATTGCGAGTCGGCTCGAGCAGAAGTAGGGGTCGACTCCAGAAAAGTACGAGTCGACTCCTGAAAGGTAGGAGTCGACTCCAGCACTGTAGGGGTCGACTCCTAAGCGTGCCGAAAGTTTAAAAACGTGCCGGAGTCGACTCCTATCAGAGGGGAGTCGACTCCAACCACTAAAAACGTCATTTTTAGGATAAAACTCAAACTAAACTTGATTTTTCTTGTGATTTAAACCCATTAAACTTAAGTCTCTCAATTTCTCAAATCAGACTCATTAACATTTAGAAATATACTTATTTACTCCAAAAATTTCTTCTCTTTACATTTATCAAAAGGCCAACACACCCATATATCAAGAAAACTTTCTGACTTTCATTTTAACTGAAAATGCCATAGATTACAAGGTTTTCAGGATGTTACAATTCTCCCCCTCTTAAGAAATTTCGTCCTCGAAATTTAGCTAGATATATTTTCAAAAAGATGGGGGTACTTAAATCTCATCTCATCCTCTCGCTCCCATGTAGCTCCTCTTTTTGATGATTTAACCATTGCACCTTAACTAACGGAATTCTTTTACTGCGGAGCTGCTTAATCTCCCTACTCAAGATCTTCACTGGTTCGGTTGCAAATGATAAATCCCCCTGTAACTCTATAGTCTCAGACTGAATCACATGAGAGGAATCTGGCACATACCTCCTAAGCATTGATACATGAAATACATTATGAATCTGAGATAACTCTGGAGGTAAGGCCAATCTATAAGCTAGTGTCCCAACTCTTTCCAGAATTTCATAGGGTCCAATATACCTGGGACTCAACTTGCCTTTCTTTCCAAATCTCATAATACCTCGCCAAGGAGATACCTTCAGAAAGACTCTATCTCCAACCTCAAACTTTACCTCTCTATGCTTTTTATCTGCATAGCTCTTCTGTCTATCCTGGGCTGCCTTTAATTTAGCTCTTATAATTTTAACTTGATCTGCTGTAAGCTGCACTAACTCAGGGCCTAACAGCCTTCTCTCTCCCTCCTCATCCCAACACACTGGAGTTCTACATTTTCTCCCATACAAGGCCTCATATGGTGCCATATCAATGCTAGAATGGTAGCTGTTATTGTAAGCAAACTCTACTAAAGGTAGATGATCATCCCAGCTACCAGAAAATTCCATGACACAAGCTCTCAGCATATCCTCCAGTGTCTGGATGGTTCTTTCTGACTGACCATCGGTTTGGGGATGAAATGCTGTACTGAACCTCAATTTAGTCCCCAAAGCTTTCTGTAATTCTGCCCAAAATTGAGATGTGAACCTTGGATCTCTATCTGATACTATCGATACTGGCACACCATGCCTACTCACAATTTCATGCACATATAATTCTGCTAATCTATCCAAGGTAAAGACAATCTTAATCGGCAGAAAATGAGCAGACTTAGTCAATCTATCAACTATCACCCATATAGCATCATTGCCCCTTCTGGTCTTTGGGAGTCCTACAACGAAATCCATAGTTATATGCTCCCACTTCCACTCTGGCACAAACAGAGGCTGAAGCTTTCCAGCTGGACACTGATGTTCAGCCTTAATCTGCTGACACACCAAACACTTAGATACATACTCAGCTATCTCCTTTTTCATACCATTCCACCAGTAATTCTGTTTGATAGTTCTATACATCTTAGTACTACCTGGATGCATTGAATAAGCTGAGCTATGTGCTTCCCTTAAAATCTGATCTTTCACTGATTCCACAGCTGGCACACAAACTCTGCCCTTGAATAATAACACTCCATCACCTCTAACAGAAAACTCTGACTGAGACCCACTCTGAATTAAATCTCTGGCTTTAAGCAAATGTAGATCTAGCAACTGAGCTTCTCTTATTTCTTCTAGCATTTGGGGTCTCACTCTGAAAGTAGCCAACAAGGCTCCTGACTCTTCTACAGCTAGCTCTGCATCTAACCTCCTTAACTCAATCATCAAGGGTAGCTGTACGGTTCTGATAGAAGCCAATGTGGCCATAGACTTTCGACTCAAGGCATCAGCCACAACATTAGCTTTCCCTGGGTGATACTCAATAGTGCAATCATAGTCTTTAATCAATTCAATCCATCTTCTCTGCCTTAAATTCAATTCCTTCTGGGTCAGAATATATTTCAAGCTCTTATGATCAGTAAATATCTGGCATCTTCTTCCATACAAGTAGTGCCTCCAAACCTTCAATGCAAATATAACAGCAGCTAACTCCAAATCATGGGTGGGGTAATTCTTTTCATGGGATCTCAACTGTCTAGATATATAAGCCACTACTTTCCCATTCTGCATTAAAACACACCCCAAACCCTTCAATGAGGCATCACTATAGATCACATAATCACTGGCACTATCAGGTAGTATTAGGATTGGGGCTGAGGTTAATCTCCTTTTCAATTCATCCATACTCTCTGGCATTCATTTGACCAATCAAACTTGATATTCTTTCTAAGCAGCTTAGTCATAGGAGAAGCCAAAATCGAGAAATTTTCTATAAATCTTCTATAATATCCTGCTAACCCCAAGAAACTCCTCACCTCAGTCTGATTGGTAGGTGATACCCAATTTACTATAGCTTCAATCTTTTGAGGATCTACCATAATACCTTTGGCTGAAACTACATGTCCCAAGAACTTTACCTCATCCAGCCAAAATTCACTTTTACTAAACTTTGCATATAATTGCTTTTCTCTTAATATCTGCAAAACTGTCCTCAGATGCTGTTCATGCTCTTCACTACTTCTAGAATAAATCAAGATGTCATCAATGAATACTATCACAAATTTATCTAGATACTCTTGAAATACTTGATTCATCAGGCCCATAAAAGCAGCTGGAGCATTTGTCAAGCCAAATGGCATTACCAAGAACTCATAATGACCATATCTGGTCCTGAAAGCAGTCTTAGATATATCCTCATTCTTTATTCTCAATTGATGATACCCAGATCTCAGATCAATCTTTGAAAACACTGCTGCCCCCTGCAGCTGATCAAACAAATCATCGATCCTTGGTAATGGATAATTGTTTCTAATGGTCACCTTGTTCAACTGTCTATAGTCTATACACAACCTCAAGGTACCATCCTTTTTCTTCACAAACAACACTGGTGCACCCCATGGTGATATACTGGGTCTAATAAACCCTTTATCCAATAATTCTTGTAACTGACTTTTCAATTCTTTCAATTCAACTGGAGCCATTCTATAAGGTGCCCTGGCTATTGGTCTGGTATCTGGGGCTAGATCTATACTGAAATCAAATCCTCTGTCAGGAGGTAACCCTGGCAACTCCTCAGGAAATACATCTGAAAAATCCCTTACCACAGGGATATTCGTCAGCTCTAAACCATTGCCCTCTAGGCTCACTGCACAAGCTAAATAGGCTTCACATCTCTTTGCTAGCATTCTATTGGCTGACAGAGCTGAAATCACTCCTGAGGGTAACCCCCTCCTATCACCAACAAAACAGACTTCTCTATCATCAGAAGTTTGCAACATCACCTCCTTCCTTAAGCAATCTACTCTGGCTCTATGCACAGATAGCCAATCCATCCCCAAAATGGCATCAAACTCTTTCAACCTCAAAGGAATCAAATCTGCTGCTAATTTCTGACTCCCCACAGAAATATCACAACCTCTATACACTTGGTCTGCTATAAAAGGCCTCCCTACGGGCATAGATACTACCAACTGACTACCCAACTGGCCCACATCTCTAACTAGATGCTTAGCAAACTCACATGAGATAAATGAATGCGTAGATCCAGAATCAATTAAAATATAAGCATCATGATTATCGATGGGTAGCATACCTGTCACCACATCAGGATCAATCTGAGCCTCCTGTCTGGTCATGGCAAACACTCTGGCCTCGGCTCTCGGAATACTGGATGACCCTCCTGGCTGATTAACATTAGGCCCCACCTGACTGGCTGAAGCCACTACACTACCATCACCTCTCCTACTAGGCTGTCCCCTTGGCATTACTGGCCCCTGAGGAAGCCCACCAGCCTGCTGCCCTCTCCTAGGGCAATCTCTCTTCAGGTGACCTAGATCACCACAAATATAACATCCCTTATTGCCCCTCCTACATTCTCCCAAATGAAGTTTTCCACATACATTACATGGGGGTATATTTCTCCCTCCACCAGAAGGACGACCCTGCTCCCCTACATCACCAGACACCCTGCTGGAGGCAACCTGAGGCACACCCACATAAGGCTTTCTTTGAACTGGGCTAGATGCTGACACAGATACGGATCCTCTGCCCACATCACCAGGGGCTCTAAACCCAGAATAAAACTGTCCAGTCCTCTGGGGTTTCTTGAATGGCTGAGTCCCTCCCGGAGCAGAAGAATGACTAGGAGCACTTCTTTTCATTCTATCCTGCCTCCTACTCATATATTCTTTTTCAATCTCCTCAGCTTTGAGTGCTCCCTGCACCAACTCAGAGTAATTATTGTAGGTCTGCATACAGGTCTTGGCTTTAATAGGGAGATTCAACCCATCCTGGAATAGTCGACATCTCTCCCTCTCATCAGCCACCAAGGCCCTAGCAAACTGAGATAACTCCACAAAAGTGGCTTCATAATCTGCCACGGACATCCTCCCCTGAGTCAGACAAAGGAAATCCCTCCTCTTCTGATCCCTATAAATCTCAGAATAATATTGCTGATGAAATTCTCTTCTAAAATTTTCCCATGTCAACTCCACTCCCTGGGGCTGCCTGCCCTGAATAGATCTCCACCAACTCTGGGCTCTACCCTCCAGTAAAAAGGTGGCAATACTCAGCCTCTGCTCCTCAGAGCATCCCATCACATCAAATACTCTCGATCCTCTGCAGCCATGCCCCGGCCTGAATAGGATCAGTAGTTCCCTGGAACTCCAGAGCCCCTAACTTTCTGGCTCTTTCCACATTCCTCACAACCTCAGTATTTTTAGATGGAAGGCTAGAACTAGCACCCACAGCTGCTACCACAGCCTGAGTAATCATGCCTACCAACTCTGACATACTAGGCCCCTGAGTCTGTACTCGAGATGGGTCTACTGGCACAGGGGTAATAGACTGTGAAGAAGACTCTGGCATCTGCTCTGGAGATGCCCCCACTCTAGCCTCCTTAGATACTGGCTCGGTGGAATCACTAGAAGCCATTCTATCAATTTGACTTCTTCTAACTGACCTTCTGAATCTACTTTGACCTTTGCTTCTATCCCTGCCTGAAGATTGCTCTGTCTCTCTAGATGCCTTTGTAGTAATCGTCCTACAAGACATTATTCATTACATCAGTTTCATCATTCAATAGCTATAATCATAAAACATTCAATCATCCTAGACTCATACTCATACTTATTCCCCTAGGACCTAATAACCTAGGGCTCTGATACCAAAACTTGTCAGCTCCCCCTCCTCTCTGGGGCCACCGACAGCACACCTGCACACTTGTGGTAATCGGATAGAGTTTTACTAGTCTTTATGTAGCGCTCCATAAAGAGCTAGAGAACCCCAACTAATTATCATAAGTGGCAGACACACGAAAACACATCCTGTTAAAAACTTTTCACTTTCATCTCAATTATATACACAAATCACCCAATCAACATTAAGCATCAACCTGCTCAGATAATATTTTTCATGACATTCCTCAGGCAGTTTACAAGATCACATTCACATTCGACATTAAAATCCTAAGTGCACACATCATACTCATAATTTCTCCAAAACATAAGTCTCGTATTCATATCCAAAAAGGTCTAAAACATCATTACATCCCACTGTACACATACACATATACAAAATACAATTATCAAACCACCCTCTCTCAATATACAAGGCTAGCATTTAAACACTCTTGCATCCAAGCAAGCTTCACCAGCTAAGGGTCCTGTCCTGCTTATCTTGTGATCCTGGCAGAAATACTCACTGATCTGAAAGAACATTTAAATCATAGAGGGATGAGACCTAAGTCCCAGTGACTGGATAACCATCTAACTATGGAGAAATAGAGAACCATAACCTCTTAATTTCAATCGTATGCTGAAACTATTTAACTTGTACAACTCAAAGTACATTTTTAACATGATATCAGATAAAATAAAATGTAGCTTATTCTTCAAATAACATATCAGTACTGAATACTCTATAATAACTCTTCACTGAAAGATAACTCATTAAAATAAAACTTCATGCATTACAATATGAAGATATGCATTCTTTATCTACAACCCAGACTCCCATCAGGATCTGCTTGCCCACTGGCATCTCAAGTAAGATCTCCCTCTCGGGATAACTATTTGGCCCATTGGCCCTTTTTATATCACAACATATGCTTTTAGATCTCATGATGCTGGGCTGTGTGTGTAATGCCTCTGAGGTACCACCCTACAGTCGCCCTTCTGTAGGTGTACTCTCATCGGGTGCGTGACTAGCAACAGGATCCCCGCACAAATAGCACCCCTTACCCGTGCGGTTCACCTGGCAAAGTGCTTTGTTCCTTAACCCTGGAACCTCGGGTTTTCTCTCTGCCCCCACGGGCTATATATAGTAATCAGCTCCACTGAGCTATGATTCATGCCCCCACGGGCTGCTCACAACCAGCCCCACTGGCCTGGTTAGGCATGCACTCACCCCTGATTCTGGGGTTCATCGTACGATCTGTTCGCAAGGAGGTGCCGGCTCGATAGTAGTGTGCAATGCTCATGCTACAGTACAGTCTAAAGGGTGATCAGCCCCCTAGCTGCCTGATGCTCAGTATGACTCATACATCATTTGTAAAGCTTTATCATGCAAATATGCCATGTATACATTAAAAATTCCCTCATCGAAACTCATGCTTATGTGTTTATGCTCAAAACTCATTTATCAGATTATCATATACTAGGTTCTCATTTCTCATATTTAAAACATACATAATACTCTGCTAAACATAACATACCATAACTAGGTATAAATCTCATTATACTAGCTCAAATTAACCTCTCATTGCTAGATGAGAAATCCACTCACCTTAGTAGGTTACTCCTCGACTGGTACAACTGGTACTCAACTCTGGTATTTCGGCTCCCTGGAATAACCCTCTTGACCTACGTCAACATACAGATACAATAGCTATTAGGATTACCTCCACACGAGGTTTTCCCATGAACCATGCATGCATACATGATCTATCCTCTAATATCTCATTATTTTCTTCCACCCAATCTCTACTCAAGATTACTTCTACTATTACCTCAAAATACAAATCTAAGAAAATCTAAAGTCATACAAGATCTAGGGAAGCTATAGCTTACCTGGAGTCGAGCACAAACCCCAAGCTTCCCTTTCCCTTTCTCTTTCTTCCTCCTTTTTCTTCTTCTTCTTCTTTTCCTCTCTTTTCTCTCTCTTTCTTTCTTTCTTTCTTTCTTTCTTTTCTCTGGCTGAACCCACGTTCCCCTTTTTCTCTAATGACTTGGGGACCAAGTCATAGGAAACTTAAGGGTTAAGGCATGCCAAATCTCCCTTTTACCCTCACACACTCTTAACACACGCTTTTTGGAAAACACGTGGCTCACTTATAACCATGCTATTTTGCCCTTATATTTTCTTTCCTAAGTTGCCCTTAACACAATTTGCAATTGACATCGGAGCCTTTTCCCATTTTGCCCCTGATATAGCATTTTTTTAATAGATTTATAGCCCAGATCATCCTTTTTCGCTTAAATCTATACTTTTATGTAACATTTCTAAGAAAAGACTTTACCATCTTGAAGAACTCGATTTTAGAAATCCAACGGTTCAAACGGCATCCAAATCGGACTTGAAACGGATTAAATATGAATTTCTCAAGATTTAACTCAGAAAAACCTGCCGTCGCGGAGTCGGCTCGAACAGATTGCGAGTCGGCTCGAGCAGAAGTAGGGGTCGACTCCAGAAAAGTAGGTCGACTCCTGAAAGGTAGGAGTCGACTCCAGCACTGTAGGGGTCGACTCCTAAGCGTGCCGAAAGTTTAAAACGTGCCGGAGTCGACTCCACTCAGAGGGAGTCGACTCCAACCACTAAAAACGTCATTTTAGGATAAAACTCAAACTAAACTTGATTTTTCTTGTGATTTAAACCCATTAAAACTTAAGTCTCTCAATTTCTCAAATCAGACTCATTAACATTTAGAAATATACTTATTTACTCCAAAATTTCTTCTCTTTACATTTATCAAAAGGCCAACACACCCATATTTCAAGAAAACTTTCTGACTTTCATTTTAACTGAAAATGCCATAGATTACAAGGTTTTCAGGATGTTACACAATTGCTTTAGGAACCAAGTCTATGGTCGGCGATCTGGATGGCATGGAGGCTCGGGCTACGAGGTCGTTTAAATCTCATCTCATCCTCTC
>UESW01004444.1:377734-525530 GCA_900491605.1 Calamus simplicifolius | reverse complement strand
GTCATGTCTATAACGATCGTAAAGCATCATATAAAAAGGATTTTAGTTGACAGTGGGAGCTCTTGTTCCCTAGCTCCCTTCAGCCTGTCACCACACCCTAGATGGGTTTTACCAGGGATTCCATAAGGGTTGAGGGAGAGATCACTCTTCCTATCTCGGCCAAGACACCACCGTGTCAGAGTACAGTTTTCATGAACTTCCTAGTTGTCTGGGTTCCCTTGGCCTACAACGCCATCCTCGAAAGACCCGATCTGAACCTTTTGGATGTCATCATCTCCACCAAAAGGCTGCTCATGAGGTTTCCACCAACAAGGGAGTCAGGAAGATGCGGGGGGAGCAGAGCTCGCTACCACATGGCCCCCAGCCCGCAGGGGGTGGCATCTGCGTCTGCACCAGAATTGCTCGATTTCCGAGACTTGAAAAGGAGGGGGGAGTCGGCCGAGCATCTACTGACCTTCCTGCTGGGAGAGGACCTAGCGAGGACAGTCCAGATAGGAGCCATACTTCCAGAGGAGGCATGCGAGCAGCTTCTCGCTTTCATGCAAGCCAACTCCGACATCTTGCATGGTCAGCATCCGACATGCCGGGTATCCCCGGGAGGTAATTATTCATCAGCTCAACATTAAACAGGATGTCGGCCTGCCGGCAGAAGAAGAGGAGCTTCGCCCTCAATAGGTAGAAGGCCATTGATGAAGAGGTTTGCAAATTGGTGGCCGCTGGCCACATCCAAGAGGTCCACTACCCCGATTGGCTAGCCAATGTCGTGATGGTCCGCAAGGCTAGTGGGAGCTGGAGGATGTGCATAGACTTCACTGATCTCAACAAGGCGTGCCCCAAGGATAGCTTTCGTTGCCTCGAATTGACCAGCTGGTGGATGCCATGTTCGATCATGGGACCCTCAACTTCATGGATGCCTTCTTGAGATACAACTAGATCAAGATGGATCCGGCCAACGAAGAAGCTACTTCATTTGTGACTGAGAAGGGCATATACTGTTACAAGGTAATGCCATTCGGGCTAAAGAACGCCGGGGCCACCTATCAAAGGCTAATGAATAAGGTCTTTGAGGACCAGATCGGGGACAACATGGAGGTGTACGTGGATGACATGCTGACTAAGAGTATTCGTACTACTGACTATGGTCGCCGACCTCACGGAGACCTTCGACAATCTCCATCGGTACCAATGAGGCTGAACCCCCGCAAGTGCACCTTCGAGGTTACAGCAGGCAAGTTCTTGGGCTTCATGGTGATGCAGTGGGGAATAGAGGCGAACCTTGATAAAATTCGAGCTATCCTAGACATGAGGCCCCCAGCTAGCAAGAAGGGGTGCACCGCCTGACCAGGAGGGGGCAACTTCGAGTCATTTCTTGTCCAAGTCGGTAGAGAGGTGTCTACCTTTCTTCAAGGCATTGTGCAAAGTCAACGACTTCGAGTGGACAGAGAAGTGCCAGAAGGCTTTCGAGGAGCTGAAGGAATTTTTGTCTACCCCACCATTGCTGTCCAAGCTGAGGAGTGGGGAGGAGCTCTTTCTGTACCTTGCGGCTTTTCCCGAGGCCGTCAGCTCCATACTAGTTCGCATGGATGCCGATGGGACACAGAAGCCAATCTACTACACCAGTAAGGTGTTTCGTGACATAGAGACCATGTACTCCAGGACCGAAAAGATTATCTTTGCCCTGGTCATCTCCGCATAGCGCTTCAGACCCTACTTCCAAGCTCATCCTATTATGGTGCTCATGGACCAGCCCCTCCGGACTATCTTATCCCATCCTGACACCTTCGGTCGACTTGCGAAGTGGGCCATGAAACTAAGGAGTTTGACTTGTCTATCTGATTGAGGTCTGCAATGGAGTCCTAGGTATTAGCCAATTTTCTAATCGAGTGCACCCGGGCCAAGGAGCATCCGGAAGGACCGCGCTCAGAGTCCCCGTGGCGGAGGAGGTAGGAGAAGAAGACTGGATCCTTTATGTAGATGGCACATCAAACTCCCAAGAGAGTGGAGCCGGGCTCATTCTTGCAAGCCCCGAGGGAGAGGCGGTGGAGTATGCTCTCCGCTTCCATTTCCCCGCCACCAACAATCAAGCGGAGTACAAAGCCTTGCTGGCGGAGATGAAGCTGGCTGAGGAAGCCCTGCCAGTCGCGCAAGAGCCCACTTGGATGGACGTTTACATTCGGTATCTTATCGATGGTGACCTCCTCGAAGACCCTGCTGAGGCCAAGCTACTCAAGAGATGAACTCCAAAGTTTTTAATGATGGACGAGCCGCTCATACCTGGTCCTTAAATGCATCGGTCTCGCGAAGGCTGATTACATCTTGCGAGAGATCCATGAGGGCATTTATGGAAGTCATCTAGGGGGCAGAGCCCTGGCATACAAAGCCCTATGCCAAGGGTACTACTGGCTGACAATGAAGGAGGATGCCGCCGAACTTGTTAGAAGGTGTGATATCTTCCAGCGACATGCCAGCATCTAGTGGTAGCCGACCTCTCCACTGAGCCCCCTGGCGGCCCCCTGGCCTTTCGCTTAGTGTGGGATGGATATTCTAGGACCGTTCCCCCCGGCCTTTGGCCAGCACAAGTTCTTGCTGGTGGCCACCGACCACTTCACCAAATGGATCGAGGCCGAGGCACTGGCTAAGATCACCGAGGGCAAGGTAAGATCCTTTTTCTGGAAGTCTGTGATCTGCCGGTTCGGGCTACCGCACACCCTCGTTACCGACAACGGCCGATAGTTCGACAACACATCCTTCAGAGGATTCTACATCGAGCTCGGCATTTATCAGCGATTCACCTCTGTCGGTCACCCTCAGACCAATGGCGCAGCTGAAGTGACCAACCGTATCATCCTCCAAGGACTTAGAACACAGCTAGATGACTTCAAGGGGAGGTGGGTGGAGGAGCTCCCCAATGTGTTGTGGGCCTATCGTACGACGCTGCGTGCTCCCACCGGATAGACTCAATTCGGCCTCATCTTCGGGTTCGAGGCCGTCATCCCCGTAGAGATCGGCGTCCCGAGCCCTCGGACAGAGTCTTACAATGAGGAGGACAACTCAAACCAGCTACGGGCCAACCTCGACCTTGTGGAGGAGGTACGCGATCGAGCGTGACTCCGGATGGCTGCCTATCGATAGTGAATGGCCAGGTACTACAATGCCCATATCTGTCCCAGAACATTCCTACCAGGAGACCTAGTCCTCAGATGGGCCGAGGTTTCGAAGCCGATGGAAGGAGGCAAGTTATCACCAAATTGGGAAGGATCCTATCGAGTCACCGAAGCCCTCCACCATTGATGAGGACATCAGTTCGGACCAGAGTTTGGGTCAGTCGAACCAGTCCTTGGATATTCCTGTACCAGCATCCCAGAGTCAGCAGGCTACGTCAGGGAAGACCACACCAGATAATCTACGAAGATCCAAGAGGTTGCAGAACAAACGGGCTTGAAATTTCCTGTGTCGGACTGGGCCCAAACTTGGCTGGTCATATGGAAACGGACTGCTGATTCAAAGTCATTGCCGTTGGCCATGAGCTGCTATGGATTTTGGCCATCCGGGCTCGTTTGATAGGAGTTTTGGGCCTATTTTCGTTTTTAATGGCATAGTTGTAATTTTTAACAAAACTTATGATGTTAGGGTTTTATCTCTTTTATTTAAGTTGGTTTTGGGCGGCCGTCAGAGGCAGAGAAGAAAAGACGCTATTTTAGATTTCCTTTTTTTTCTTGAATGGAGATGAATATTTTTTTTTTTTTTTTGATTCAAAACAATTGAATTGAAAATTCAATTGCTCTTCCTTTTAAAATTTTGGATTGTGAGTGATCAAAATTCGAAATTTTTCCTTTTTCCTGTTAAGATTCGAACCAAACCTGGACGAATTCTTTTCTCGCAGATTAGATCATTCTTGAGTTGCAGGCGTTTTGAATATCGCTCTGCATCAACTTGGTATCAGAGCCTTGATCCATTCCTTCCATTACCGTCTTGATCCATTCCTTCCATTACCGCCTTGATCCATTCTTTCCAAACCCAAATATCAACCCTAACTGAAATTTGATCCAATGGAGCAGAAGAACAACGATCAATCCCTAAGAGACGCCGTGAGAGATGCTATGCAAGACGCCATGCGAGACCAGCACCAGGTGATGCAACAGATGATGCAAACCATGCAGGCGATGATGGCGCGGCTGGAGGTACAGAATCGTGCCCAACCCCTTCGAGTGGAGGAGCGTGATGAAATTGATGGAGGTAGGGAGAGGGGTTTCGAAAATCTGGAGGCACCACCAATTCGAAGAGGGCAACAGAGGCCTGATGTTGGACTTCCAAGGTATGTCGATCAACCTCCCTATTTCGAAAATCAGAATCGGTGGGAGGCAGGCTTCAGGATCGAAATTCCAGAGTTTAAAGGAGGAATTAACCCAGACGAGTATGTTGATTGGACCCATCAGGTCGATGATGTTTTTCGTCTGAAGGAGGTGCCAACAAGCAGGTACCGCTTGTCACAATTCGATTCAGAGATAGGGCTGCTGCTTGGTGGCATGCGTAGCACTATCGTAGATATATGGATGGGAGACCTCCATTAGCGTCATGGGCAGCGCTAAAGCAGGAGATGAACAGGGAGTTTTTGCCTCCAAACCATGAGCAGATTTTGTATTCGAAGTTGCATGGTTTGACGCAAGGTAGTCGGAGCGTCGAGGAGTACACAACTGAATTTTATCGATTGGTTGCACGAAATCGGTTGATTGAGGCTGAACCGAGATTGGTAGCCATGTATCTTCATGGCTTGCGGCTGCCAATCCAAGATGCACTGGCTGTGCATCGAATTGATAGCGTAGGAGATGCGCATATGAGGGCTCAGGCAGTGAAAAAGAACTTGATGAGAAACAGGGGGTTTCAGAGCAGAGGGGGTTTTACTACGGGCCAGAGTTCAGGGCAGAATTCAGGGGGCAAATTTATGCCTCCAGTAGCGAGGCCGTAGGCATCAGTACCTCCAAGACCAACAGGGTCGAATGGAACCTCAGGTTCTCAGGCGAGAGTGGGCAGCAACAGGGCTAACATTCGGTGCCATCGGTGTCAGAATTTGGGGCACTATGCCAATGAATGCCCTAAGGCGCGAGCTCAGTTGTATATGGAGGATTATATGGAGGACGAAAATGGAGGAGAGTTCCCTGAGGATGAGGAATTTAATGATGAGCTGTGTGTTATTGATCCGGACCATATTCAAGGGGAGAGCTTGGTGATACGAAGAATGTGTCTGGCGCCGAGATCAGATGAAGATTGGTGTCGGCATGACATCTTCACAACGAAATGTTTTGTGGCTGGCAAAACATGTCGTGTTATCATAGACTCCGGCAGTTGGGAGAATGTGATAGCAGAGGAGGCTGTGAAGAAGCTGGGGTTGCAGACAGACCCTCACCCACATCCATAAAAGCTCGGTTGGGTGAACCGAAATGCAGACATTCAGGTCAGCCGAAGGTGTAAGTTGTCACTGTGTTTTGGTCCTCATTTCGAGACAACTATTGAGGCGGATGTTTCTAATGGATGCTACTCACATCATACTGGGGCGTCCGTGGCAGTTTGATAACAGGGCAGTGTACAACGGGTACACCCACAGTTATATGCTGCGTCCAGATGGGAGGAAAGTTATTTTGAAGCCGCTTCAGGAAGTGAGTGGACAGAATACAGTAATTTGTTTACCAAGCATAGAATTCGATGCGAGTTTGGATGGAGAGGATGTTTGTTTTGCTTTGGTGAGCAAGTCAGGAGACTTCGGCGTGGAAGAGGAGCAAAGGCCAAATATGATTCCTGAGGAGTTGGTGTCTATCTTGGAGGAATTCCGAGATGTTGTATCAAAGGAGCTACCGGCTGGATTACCACCTCTCCGAGATATTCAGCACGACATTGACCTTATTCCGGGCTCAGTGTTGCCGAATAAGGCTCATTATCGGATGACACCGCAACAGCATGAGGAATTGAGGAGGCATGTCCAAGAACTTTTGGACAAGGGGTTCGTACGGGAGAGCATTAGCCCGTGCGTGGTGCCAGCCCTTTTGGTACCGAAGAAGGATGGTACGTGGCGCATGTGTGTCGACAGCCACGCGGTTAACAAAATTACTATGAAGTACAGGTTCCCGATACCGCGGTTGGATGACATGCTTGATCAGTTGAGTGGTGCTAAGGTCTTCACGAAGATTGATTTGAAGAGTGGGTACCATCAGATAAGGATGAAGCCTGGAGACGAATGGAAGACATCCTTCAAGACTAAGGAAGGGCTGTATGAATGGTTGGTAATGCCATTCGGGTTGTCAAACGCGCCGAGCACGTTCATGCGCGTAATGAACCAGGTTTTACGTCCATTTCTTAGCTCATTTGTGGTTGTCTACTTTGATGATATTTTGATATACAGCAGGATAGCCGAAGAGCATGTGGGCCATGTGGCACAGGTTTTGTTAGTGTTACGTGAGAACCAGTTAGTTGCTAACCCAGAGAAGTGCATTTGGATGGTTGGGAGACTAATTTTTTGGGGTACGTTGTGACTGGAGAGGGGATTCTCCCAGATAGGAATAAGGTGCATGCAATTGTGGAATGGCCAGTACCTTCAACCTTGACAGAATTGAGATCCTTTTTGGGTCTTGCAGGGTTTTATCGCAGGTTTGTCAAGGGGTATAGTGAGCTGGCTGCACCTTTAACGGAATTGTTGAAGGGAGCCAGATTTGGGTGGAATGATGCCGCACAGGAGGCATTTGATGGGCTGAAAGTCAGATTGACCGAAGCTCCTTTATTGGTTCTTCCTGATTTTGATAGAGTTTTTGAGGTGGATTGTGATGCTTCGAAGACTGGAATTGGAGCAGTGCTTAACCAGGAAGGAAGACCAGTCGCATACTTCAGTGAGAAGCTGGGAGGAGCTAAACTAGCTTATTCGGTTTATGATCTGGAATTGTACGCCATTGTGAGATCCTTGCAGCATTGGCGCCACTACTTGATTCAGCGGGAGTTTGTACTGTATTCAGACCATCAGGCGCTGAAGTTCTTACAGGGTCAGCATAAACTGAGTTCAAGGCATGCGAAGTGGGTGAGTGCTTTGCAGGAATACACTTTCAGCATCAAGCACAAGTCTGGTACGTTGAATAGAGTGGCTGATGCTTTGAGTAGGCGGAGCTTGTTGATTGGCGCTATGCATGTGTACACTCTCGGCTTTGAGAGTGTAAGGGAGGACATTCGTGTGGATGAGCACTTCAAGGGGATTTTGGCCAAAATTGAGGCGGGGGAGCGAACTGATTTCGTTCTCCATGATGGATATTTGTTTTGAGGTAACTGCTTATGTGTTCCTGATACGTCTCTTCGTGTGTTGATCATCCAGGAACTGCATAACCAGGGTCACTTCGGAAGGGATAAAACAGCCTGGTTGATTCGGCAGCGGTTTTATTGGCCTGGTCTTGACCGAGATGTCAAAGCTTTTGTGAAGAGGTGCAGGTTGTGTCAAGAGTCGAAGGGGACAGACACGAACCAAGGTATGTACACGCCTTTACCTATCCCAGAGGCACCATGGCGAGATGTTTCTATGGACTTTGTTGTAGGATTGCCGCGGACAGCAAGGAGACTGGATTCGATTATGGTGATTGTGGATCGGTTCAGTAAGGTGGCGTGTTTCTTGCCATGCAAAACCACTTTTGATGCGTCAAAGGTTGCTGACCTGTATTTTGCTTCAGTGGTTCGGCATTTTGGTATACCGGCATCCATAGTGTCAGACAGGGACAGCAAGTTTATGGGACACTTCTGGCGAGAGCTGTGGAAGAAGTTGGGCACCAAGTTGAAATTCAGCAGTCCTTATCATCCTCAGACGGATGGACAGACTGAAGTTGTCAACCATAGCTTGGGTAATCTGTTGCGGGCAAATGTGCATGAATTCAGGAGCTGGGATTTGTGTTTGCCGAAGATTGAGTTTGAGTTCAACTCTTCAGTGAACCGTTCTACAGGGTTTGCTCCGTTTCAGATAATGTTTGGGTTCTTGCCAAGAGGTCCTTTGGATGTTCTGCCAGTTGAGTCGCCAGAGAAGGTGAGTCAGAAGGTCGAAGATAGAGTGTCTGACTTGCAGGAGATACATGCGACTGTTAGAGCCAAATTGGAGCAGACTTACGCCAAATACAAGGCGAAAGCTGATCAGCAGCGTCGGCAACAGTCCTTTGAAGTGGGCGATTTGGTATGGGTTTACTTACCGAGGGAGCGGTATCCAAAGGGAGCTTTAACGAAGCTCAAGCCGAAGAAGATAGGTCCATGCCAGGTATTGGAGAAATTTGGTGACAATGCCTATCGGGTTGAGTTACCAGATGATGTCTTTATTTCGGATGTGTTCAACATTCGGCATCTGACCCCTTATGTAGGAGAGAATGCGAGCTTGAGGTCAAGCTTTTCAGAGGAAGGGGAGAGTGATGAGGACATCAGTTCGGACCAGAGTTTGGGTCAGTCGAACCAGTCCTTGGATGTTCCTGTACCAGCATCCCAGAGTCAGCAGGCTACGTCAGGGAAGACCACACCAGATAATCTACGAAGATCCAAGAGGTTGCAGAACAAATGGGCTTGAAATTTCCTGTGTCGGACTGGGCCCAAACTTGGCTGGTCATATGGAAACGGGCTGCTGATTCAAAGTCATTGCTGTTGGCCATGAGCTGCTATGGATTTTGGCCATCCGGGCTCGTTTGATAGGAGTTTTGGGCCTATTTTCGTTTTAATGGCATAGTTGTAATTTTTAACAAAACTTATGATGTTAGGGTTTTATCTCTTTTATTTAAGTTGGTTTTGGGCGGCCATCAGAGGCAGAGAAGAAAGACGCTATTTTAGATTTCCTTTTTTTTCTTGAATGGAGATGAATATTTTCTTTTTTTTTTCTGATTCAAAACAATTGAATTGAAAATTCAATTGCTCTTCCTTTTAAAATTTCGGATTGTGAGTGATCAAAATTCAAAATTTTCCCCTTTTCCTGTCAAGATCGAACCAAACCTGGACGAATTCTTTTCTCGCAGATTAGATCGTTCTTGAGTTGCAGGCATTTTGAATATCGCCCTGCATCAACCATGGAGCGTACCGAATCGAAGAACTAGATGGGAAGCTGCTCCCTCGGACCTGGAACTCCAACAACCTTCGTCGGTACTACCAGTAATGTACCCCTTCTTTATATTGGGTTGCGCATTTGCATTCTTTTGGGCTCCTATCCCATATTCTATATTAATGAAAGTGTGTTCGAGTAACTCATCTTTTCAGTACCGAAAACTGATGTACCATCGGTACCAAAGACTAATGTACCATCGGCGCTCAAAAGCCCGAGGCCAGCTCAGCACTCTAAGACCGATGTACCATCGGCACTCAAAAGCCCGAGGCCAGCTCGACACTCCAAGACCGATGTACCATTAGCACCAAAGATCGATGTACCATCGGCGCTTGAAAGCCCGAGGCCAACTCGACACTCCAAGACTGATGTACCATCGAAATCCAAAAGTTTAAGGCCAGCTCGGCACTTCAAGACTGATGTACCATCGGCACCAAAGATCGATGTACCATCAGTGCTCGAAAGCCCAAGGCCAGCTCAGTACTCCAAGACCGATGTACCATCATACCGAAGACCGATGTACCATCGGCACTCAAAAGCTCGAGGCCAGCTCGGCACTCCAAGGCCGATGTACCATTGGCACCGAAGACCGATGTACCATCGGCACCAAAGACTGATGTACCATCGACGCACGAAAGCCCGAGGCCAGCTCGACACTCCAAGACCGATGTACCATTGGCGCTCAAAAGCTCGAGGCCAGCTCAACACTCCAAGGCTGATGTACCATCGGTACCCAAGATCGATGTACCATCGGCACTCAAAGCCCGAGGCCAGCTCGGCACTCCAAGACCAATGTACCATCGGTACCAAAGATCGATGTACCATTGGCACTCAAAAGCCTGAGGCCAGATTGGCACTCCAAGATTGATGTACCCTCAGCACCAAAGACCGATATTACCATCGGCATCCAAGACCGATGTATCATCGGCACCCAAGCCCGGGGTCAGCTCGGCACCAAGACCACTGCTCTGGAGTCCCAACGACGAGTCGGCACTACAGGCTCTCCACAGGGTATGCGCTTACGCGTCGACCTCGGGTTGCCGGTGGAAGCTCCGAGTCCAACCTTGACACTCCCACTAGGGTCTGGCCCTACAAAGCGGCTTGTTGACCCAATTATTGATTTTGATGATTAATAAATGACATGTATATCCATTATGTTTCTAATAGATTTAACAAGGGTTTCAAGCATTAAAAATATTTGATCAATCAAAATGTATAAAGAAACTTATTTTGAATCAAATGCCAGAAGTATTTTTTCAAAATTTAGAGCCTGGAGTCGACACCTAGATGGTCTGGAGCCGACCCCATGGTGGATCAGATGTTTTTCTGATTTTTGGTACGGTCTGGAGTCGACACCCAGAGTTTTGGAGCCGACTCCAACCTGAGACATCGAAAAGCGTATTCTGTTTCAGTTTCAGAGTCGACACCAAGTTTTTGGGAGCAGACACCTAGATTTTGGGAGCCGACACTTACAGTCTCTGGAGCCGACTCTAACCTAAGAACAGAGAGTGTGTTACTTTGAGCATTTCTGGAGCCGACACCTTATGGATTCCGAAGTCGACACCCGAAAGCGGAGAGCCGACACTCAACTTTTTCGGAGCCGACTCCTCAACGAACTTTTACTTTCTATTTTTGGATACCCATCATGGAGCCGACACCTGAAAAGTTGGAGCCGACTCCAACTTGTCAGGAACAAACTTTTTATCTGTCAAAACAGACTCCAACGGTAAGATTTCTTCTCACCTAACCTCTAACGGCTATTTTCTTTGTGTGTAGAAGAATCCAAACATCTTCAACGGCTCATTTTCCCACCTAAACCTAGATTAAGAGATCTATAAAAAGGAAAAAAGAAGAAAAAGAGAAACAGAGAAGAGATAGACAAAAAAACCCAAAAGATCTCAAGGAAGAAAACACAGAGGAAAAACTCAAAGAGCAAATCCATCAATCTCAAAGAGTCCAAAGGAGAGATCCAAAAGCTTTTCAAAAGAAAATCAAGGAGATTTCCACCCCAAAAAGAAAGAGAGCAAAATCTCCAAATCCTTATCTTGTCATCCGAGCTTGCTGTGAAGAATCTGAGCTGAGGCCCGATTCAATCCTTCAAGAGAAAAGAGAAAAAGAAGAAAGAAGAAAATCACACATTCAACGAGCTTCAATCAGACTTTTCTAACCTTGTCTATTTAAATTGAATATTTGCTCATTTAAGGAGCTATCTTGTGTTGTAAACTTCATTTTTATTATTGTTTGTTAGTTCAATCAAGGGATTAAATTAGTGGAGGTACTATACCTTGGGACAAGCTAAGGACAGCTTGTGTTTTAGGTTGTGTGCTGGTGAGCCCAAAAAATCAGCTGGGTTCGTTGTGATCCCGTGAAACAACAAGTTTTGAGTTATGAGCTTGCAAAACAACTCGGCTGTAATCAAGGAGATTATAGTATGGATCCAAGTGCTACTTGGGAGTGGACGTAGGTGTTGGTTACACCGAACCACTATAAAATCTGCGTGTTTGTAGTATCTTGATTTCTCTCTCTCTCTTCTTTAACTGCCTGCGCTCAGCTTCGATTAACTCCATTCACTTGCATACTTTGGCATCATTCTATCTAATTTGAAACAGAATTTAAATTTTTAAAGAACCCAATTCATCCCCCCTCTGGGTTGCCATATGGGCCAATAATTGGTATCAGAGCTAGTGCTCACTTCCTGTTTGATCCAACGATTTAGAGCTAAAGATCCAAATGGCGGCTCAAGCTGGATCTTCATTCGCCGAAGGTCATTCTACTAATAGACCCCCTTTGTTTAATGGTTCCAACTATTCATATTGGAAAGCAAGAATGAGGATATTCATTCAAGCTTCAGATTATGAATTATGGAGTGTCATAATTAATGGACCTAGCACACCCACACACATAATTGATGGTTCTATTGTTCCTAAGCCCGAAAGGGATTGAAATGATAATGATAGGAAAATGGCTCAGCTCAATGCTAAGGCCATGAATGTTTTATATTGTTCCTTAGATGCAAATGAATTTAATCGTATCTCTACATGTAATTTCGCAAAAGAAATATGGGATAGATTAAAGGTTATCCATGAGGGTACAAATCAAGTTAAAGAATCTAAGATTAATATTCTTGTTCATAAGTATGAATTGTTTAGCATGGAACAAACTGAAACGATAGCATGCATGTATACTAGATTCACCGATATTGTAAATGGTCTAAAAAGTCTTGGCAAGACCTACACTAACTTTGAATTGGTTCGTAAAATTCTTAGGTCACTTCCAAGGACATGGGAAGTAAAGGTGACAACAATCCAAGAAGCCAAGGACCTCATACTTTACCTTTGAAGGAGCTACTTGGATCACTAATGACCCATTAGTTAACCATGAAGCAGCACATAGAGGAAGAAGTTAAAAAGAAGAAAACTATAGCTCTTAAGGCTGCAGAAATTGAGGAAAGCAGCAGTGAGGATGAAGATGATGATGAGACAGCTCTTCTTGCTAGAAAATTCAAGAAATTCATGAG
This sequence comes from Calamus simplicifolius, assembly GCA_900491605.1. NCBI lineage: Eukaryota > Viridiplantae > Streptophyta > Magnoliopsida > Arecales > Arecaceae > Calamus > Calamus simplicifolius. The sequence goes on along the minus strand of UESW01004444.1, from coordinate 512,922 downwards.
AAGAAGGAAACCCTTTTATAAAAGGAAATCTGGAATTAAGATGGAAGGCGAAAAGATAAAGAAAAGGACAAGGACAAAGATAAAGAGAAAGACCCCCTAATTTGCTATGAGTGTAAGAAACCGGGGCACTTTAGATATGATTGTCCTCAACTAAAAAAGACCTACAAGAAGAAGAAAAAGGCATACATTGCAACATGGAGCCACAACAATGAATCCTCTTCCGAGAAGGAACAAAAGGAAGTTGCAAACATCTGTCTTATGGCAAATGAGGATGATGAGGTAAGTACCGAAGCTAATGACTTTACTTTTGAAGAATTGTTTGAAGCATTCAATGAACTAGTTGATGATTTTAAAGCTTTGAAAAAGAAAAACAAATCTTTGAAAAACGATAATTTAAATCTTGTCAAAGAAAAATAATCTTACTCATGATGTTGAAAAATTGAAATCAGAAAATGAAGTTTTGATTGAAGAAAGAGGATCAATTTCCAATGAAAATGATAGATTAAAGAAGGAAGTTGATAAATATAAAAATATAGTTGATAAATTTACATATAGTTCTGAAAAACTTAATGTATTATTGAGTAATCAAAGAGCTATATTTGATAAGGCTGGATTAGGTTATAGGCCTAATATAAAACAAAGTATGTCAAAAACTTCTTTAGAAAAGAACAAGATAAAAATGAAGTTTCATGTCATTGTTGTAACAAAAAGGGACACAAAGCCTTTGAATGTAATTTTAAGAAAATTAACAAGAATTTAAGCAGTAAAGGAAAGAAAATATGGGTTCCAAGAGGAATAATCTTTATTGCTACTAACCATGAAGGACCCAAGAAAGCTTGGGTACCTAAACAGAAAGTTTGATCACTTTGCAGGAGTATCTTGCGGCCAAAAGATCAAAACAAAAATGGTATCTTGATAGCGGCTGCTCAAGAAACATGACGGGTGACAAGGATCAATTCATCACCCTTGAAGATAAAGGAGGAGGAGTTGTCACTTTTGAAGATAATGGTAAAGGCCAGATTATGGGATTTAGTAAAATTTAGATAACTCTCTCTACTTTCATCGAGAATGTTCTGTATGTAGATGGTTTAAAGCATAACTTAATCAGTATTAGCCAATTATGTGATAGAGGTTTCAAAGTTTCATTTGAAGCTTCTGTATGCACTGTCACTAATTCCATTGACAATAGCATTATATTTTTTGGTAATAGAAATGGCAATGTATACTTAATTGATTTAGACAATTTGTCTACTGGTAATCATTGCTTAGTTGCTAATAATGCTAATGTAAATGTGATTAGTTAGTTGGTTGTGGCATCGTAGACTAGGTTATGCAAGCACACACTTAATTTCAAAATTGATAAGAATGAATTTAGTTAAAGGGATTCCAAAGTTAGATTTTGAAAATAACAGAATTTGTGATGCATGTCAATTTGAAAAACAAACAAGAAATTCATTCAAATCTAAAAATGTTATTTCTACTTCTAGGCCACTGGAGCTACTTTACATGGACCTTTTTGGACCTACTAGAACTACTAGTTTAGGAGAAAAGAAATATGGTCTTGTGATAGTAGATGATTATTCTAGATACACTTGGATATTATTTTTGGCTCATAAGGATGAGACTTTCTCAATATTTCTGAAGTTTTTCAAGAAAGTCACTAATGAGAAAAACAACACCATAGTGTCTCTTAGAAGTGATCATGGCACAGAATTTAAAAATTATTTGTTTGAAAAATTCTGCACTGAACATGGCATTCATCATAATTTTTTCGCACCTAGGACACTATAACAAAATGGAGTTGTAGAAAGAAAAAATAGAACTTTAGAAGACATGACCCGTACCATTCTATGCGAAAGCCAACTATCAAAATACTTTTGGGCGGAAGCTATAAACACAGCATGTTACATTCTTCATAGAGCCTTAGTTAGGCCAATTCTTAAGAAAACTCCTTATGAATTATGGAATAATAGAAAACCAAACATTAGTTATTTTCATACATTTGACTGTAAATGTTTTATTCATAATAATGGTAAAGATAATCTTGAAAATTTTGATGCAAATCTGATGAAGGCATATTCTTAGGGTATTCTACTTATCCAGCCCTAGTTAAGGAATTTTACTTTAATTTATCAGGGGAGATGGTGGGATAATCAGTTCTGTAAGAGGGAAGAGAGTTAATCTTACATTTCAAAGTTTAGGAAATCTTTTGAGCATCCCTGTCACTTGGCTTGTAGCTGATATTCACAGTGAAAGATCTGATACATTGTCAAGGATGTTAGGTAGAGAAGTAACTGAATTTGAAGAAGTAAGGGCTAATCAGTTGCCCTTGGAGCTTAGATTATTACACAACATCTGTAGTAGGATCTTATTCCCCAAGACTGGTTGTTTTGAGTAGAACGAGACATTGTGTTATGGACAGTATCTTGACGGGTCAGCCGATTAATCTTGCCGGGATGATGATATGGTATATGGCTGAAGCTGGGGGCAAAAGGAGATCTTCTTTGCCTTATGGGATGATTTTAACTATGGTTTTAGAAGTCAAAGTATTGTGATTTCTGACAATGAGCCATCAAAGAACCTTAGAAACACAGATTATTATAGCTTAGCTACTGTGCATAGGATGGGGTTCGTAAAAATGAATGGTCAATGGGAGAGAAAGGCCATCTGGATGAGAGAGCCGTTGAGATTAGGACTTCTGCACCATCTGAGGTTGGTCCATCAGTGAGGCATCCTTCACCAAAGCCTAACAGATCTTCACCACCTTCAGCTCCTGCTCCAGCTCCTGTACCGTCACCTATGTCATCTATTGGATTTTCAGATATTCAGTTAGAGCAACTCAAAAGTTTATTTGCTGCTTACAAAGAAGAAATGAAAATAGAGATTGATAACAGTTTGATAACTTAAGAGAATTGTATTACTCTTTGGATGATCAAATTGGTAAGATTGAATCCACCCTTGGAGCCTCCGCAGAATCTTTAAGGAATGATATCAAGAATATTTTTGAAGAACTTAAAGATATTGGTGGAGATTCAGAGACTTACTCCAAATGTAATGCTGAGCTTCAGGATAAGATTATGACTGCATGTGCATTTGTTGATAGAAGACTAAAGGAATTTGTTAGGACTCAAAGTGATGGGATGGAAAAATTATAGAAGATTTGCAAATACTTCTTAGAACTAATATTTGATTATGTTATAATGAAAATCTTTAATGTTATTTGATGTAATGAAGCCTTTTTTTGTAATCTAATGTAATGTTTGATATTATAGTGTAATGAACTTCTTTGAAACTTAATGAATGTTATTTGATCTTGAAGCATCTATCAACTTGTTGTTTTACTTCAAGCTTTGTATCCTTTTTATTGATTACAAAAAAGGAGGAGAAGTAATTGCTAATCGTATATGCATTAGTAATTGCTAATCGTATATGCATTGAAAGTTACAAAAAGGAAAAGTAATTAGCATTTATATATGCATTGAAAGTTACAAAAGGAAAAGTAATTAGCATTTATAGATGCATTGAAAGTTACAAAAAGGAAAAGTAATTAGCATTTATAGATGCATTGGAACAAATAAGCTTAATTTGGCATCTAATTAATTGCATATAGGGAAAAGCAATTGTCATATATGTATCGAAAGGGAGAATACATGTTAAATTTGATATGACTGATTAATTGGTATCAAACATTAAAAGTTTTCTGTTCAAAAGGAAGAATAGATATTAAATTGAGTATCATAGGGGGAGCTACCTCATTTAGGGGGAGCTTATCTGTAAGGGATAAATATTTGAGAAATTTGATTTGAAAACCTTATTATTTAAATCATGCATATACTCAATGTTTTTATAATCATCAAAAAGGGGGAGATTGTTGACCCAATTATTGATTTTGATGATTAATAAATGACATGAGTATATCCATTATGTTTCTAATAGATTTAATAAGGGTTTCAGGCATTAAAAATATTTGATCAATCAAAATGTATAAAGAAACTTGTTTTGAATCAAATGCCAGAAGTATTTTTTCAAAATTCAGAGCATGGAGTCGACACCTAGATGGTCTGGAGCGGACCCCATGGCGGATCAGATGTTTTCCTGATTTTTGGCATGGTCTGGAGTCGACACCCAGAGTTTTGGAGCCGACCCCAACCTGAGACATCGAAAAGCATATTTTGTTTCAGTTTCCGGAGTCAACACCAAGTTTTTGGGAGCCGACACCTAGATTTCGGGAGCCGACACTTACAGTCTCTAGAGCCGACTCTAACCTGAGAACAGAGAGTGTGTTATTTTGAGCATTTCTGGAGCCGACACCTTATGGATTCCGGAGTCGACACCCGAAAGCGGCGAGCCGATACTCAACTTTTTCGGAGCCGACTCCTTAACAAACTTTTACTTTCTATTTTTGGATACTCGTCATGGAGCCGACACCTGAAAAGTTGGAGCCGAATCCAACCTGTCAGGACGGACTTTTTATCTGTCAGAACGGACTCCAACGATAAGATTTCTTCTCACCTAACCTCTAACGGCTATTTTCTTTGTGTGTAGAAGAATCCAAACATCTCCAACGGCTAGTTTTTCCTACTTAAACCTGGATTAAGAGATCTATAAAAAGGAAAAAGAAGAAAAAGAAAAAGAGAGAAGAGACAGACTAAAAAATCGAAAGATCTCAAGGAAGAAAACATAGAGGAAAAACTCAAAGAGCAAATCCATCAATCTCAAAGAGTCCAAAGGAGAGATCCAAAAGCTTCTCAAGAGAAAATCAAGGAGATTTTACCCCAAGAAGAAAGAGAGCAAAAATCCCCAAATCCTCATCTTCTCATCCGAGCTTGCTGTGAAGAATCTGAGCTGAGGCCCAATTCAATCCTTCAAGAGAAAAGAGGAAAAGAAGAAAAGAAGAAAAGTACACATTCAACAAGCTTCAATCAGGCTTTTCTAACCTTGTCTATTTAAATTGAATATTTTCTCATTTAAGGAGCTATCTTGTGTTGTAAACTTCATTTTTATTATTGTTTGCTAGTTCAATCAAGGGATTGAATTAGTGGAGGTACTATACCTTGGGACAAGCTAAGGACAGCTTGTGTTTTGGGTTGTGTGCTGGTGAGCCCAAAAACTAGCTGGGTTCGTTGTGATCCCGGTGAAACAACAAGTTTTGAGTTGTGAGCTTGCAAAACAACTCGGCTGTAATCAAGAAGATTATAGTATGGACCCAAGTGCTACTTGGGAGTGGACGTAGGTGTTGGTTACACCAAACCACTATAAAATCTGCGTGTTTGTAGTGTCTTGATTTCTCTCTCTCTCTTCTTTAACTGCCTGCGCTCAGCTTCGATTAACTCCATTCACTTGCATACTTTGGCATCATTCTATCTAATTCGAAACAGAATTTAAATTTTTAAAGAACCCAATTCACCCCCCTCCCTCTAGGGTTGCCATCTGGGCCAACACTGAGGGTTGAGAGTCGTCGGGTTCCTTTTGAACTACACGGGGGTTTAGAACCACTGCAAGGGGCGACTCGACCGGTTACGGAGCCTTAGGGACTTGAACAACTCGGGAGCACTGCCGTGCCGGGGCCGAGTGGTGTCCCATGGGCCGCGATGCCGACGAGGTCCTTTTGAACCGCCTTGGAGGTTTAAGAACTACTGCGAGGGTGACTCGACCGGTTACGGAGCCTTAGGGACTTGAACGACTCGGGGGCACTGCCGTGCCGGGACCTAGTGGTATCCCATGGGCCGCGATGCCAGCGAGATCCTTTTGAACCACTTCGGGGTTTAAGAACGCTGCGAGGGGCACTCGACCAGTTACGGAGCCTTAGGGACTTGAACGACTTGGGGGCACCACCGTGCCGGGGTTGAGTGGTGTCCCAAAAGCCGCGATGTCGGCAAGGTCCTTTTGAACCACCTTGGGGGTTTAAGAACTGCTGCGAGGGGTGACTCACCGGTTACGGAGCCTTAGGGACTTGAACGACTCGGGGGCACCGTCGTGCTAGGGCCGAGTGGTGTCCCATGGGCCGCGATGCCAGCGAGGTCCTTTTGCAAGATCTGACCTTTGGGTGCAGGGAGGAAACGACTTAAGTGCTGAAGAAGGTCCTTTATTGTTCACATCATGAAGGGATACATCATTGATAATATCGATGGAGGTTGTCTGCATTCCAGGTACTCGGGATGGGTCGGCCATCGAGTTCTTCAACTCGGTATGCTCCTTGACGGAGCGCCTCGGTGACGCGATAAGGACCTTCCCACTTGGCGGACAGCTTGCCCCCCTCCATTGGCTTGGACACCTCAGCCTTTCTTAGAACCAGATCTCCAGGGTGAAACACTTTGGGGCGGACTCGGGCATTATAATACTTGGCTCCGCTGGCGAAAAGCAGCCATACGCAATCGCGCCCGATCATGCATTTCATCAATGAAGTCAAGGTTTGCCCTCAGCTGGGTGGAGTTGTCTTCTTGGTTGTAGGATTCTACATGCGGGCTTGGCAGTCCGATCTCTACGGGGATGACCGCCTTGGACCCAAACGTTAGACTGAATGGGGTCTCGCCTGTCGGAGCTCTTGGGGTAGTGTGGTAGGCCCATAATACACTAGGAAGCTCTTCTACCCATCGACCTTTGGATCTGTCCAGCCAAGTTCTGAGTCCTCTAAGGATGGTGCGGTTCATGACCTCGGCCTCCCCATTGGTCTGGGGGTGGTTGACAGAGGTAAATCGGTGGTGGATGCCCAGCTCGTCACAGAAGGTCTTGAATGTGGCATTATCAAACTGGCGACCGTTGTCGGTGATGAGAGTATGAGGTAGGCCGAAGCGACATATCACCGACTTCCAGAAGAAGGCTTTGACCTTGCTCTCAATGATTTTGGCCAGTGCCTCGACCTTAACCCACTTGGTGAAGTAGTCGATGGCGACAATTAGGAACTTCCGCTGCCCTAAAGCCGGGGGGAATGGTACAAGGATGTCCATCCCCCACTGGGCAAAGGGCCATGGGGCCGAGAGTGGATTCAGAGGAATAGAGGGTTGGTGTTGGATGTGCGCATAACGTTGGCAGCTGTCACACTTCTGAACTAACCTAGCTGCATCCTCCCCCAAAAGTACCCTTGTCGGAGGGCCTTCTGGGCTAAGGACCTGCCCCCCAGGTGGTTCCCACAGATTCTTTCGTGAATTTCTCTGAGGATATAGTTGGCATTGGCAGGTCCCACGCACTTGAGCAGGGGGTAGGAAAATGCTCTCCGGTACAGGCACCCGTCCAGGAGGGCAAATTTGGAGACTCTCCACTTGAGCAACTTAGCCTCGTTGCGGTCGGGGGGAGAGTGCCGTCTATGAGGTAGCAAACGTAGGGATCCATCCAGGTCGGCTCCTAGATGAGCGGGAGGACCTCTTCTTTATCTTCTATGCTGGGTTTATCCAAATGCTCAATGTAGGCGCTCCTTGTGGTGCCATCAGTAGAAGTGGCCAGCCGAGAGAGTGTGTCGGCCTTAGTGTTTTCGCTCCGAGGAATATAGCTGATACTGAAGTAAGATAGTAGAGAAACTAGGGACCGGACCTTGTACAGGTACTGGGTCATGGCGGAATCACCAACCTCATACTCCCGTTGATTTGCCCGGAGATGAGTTGTGAGTCAGTGAAAGCTCTGAGGTGCCTTATTCCAAGTTCATGATCGAGCCTCAGCCCCGCTAGTAGGGCCTTGTACTTGGCTTGATTGTTGGTGGCTCTGAACAAGAACCAGAGGGCACACTCCACCATCTCTCCATCGGGGCCTGCAAGAATGAGGCCAGCGCCGCTTCCTTGGAATTTGAGGCACCATCCATGTGGAGGATCCAAGACTCCCCATCGTTCCCTGGCTTGGCAACAGGTTGCTTCGCGGGAGCATCCTCGTTCGGCTCCTCAGCCCAAGTGCACTCGACCAGAAAGTCGGCCAGGACCTGGGACTTCAAGCGGGTCGAGCTTGAAAAAGAGATCGAACTCTCCAAGCTTGATGGCCCACTTAGCTAACCGGCCTGAGGTGTCCGGCGAGCTAGAATGGCTCCGAGAGGTTGGTCTATAAGAACCACGATCGGATGAGCTTGAAAGTACGGTCGGAGGCACCGAGCGGAGACAATCAAGGCGAAGATGATCTTTCAGTTCTGGAGTATCTGACCTCTGCATCATGGAGTACCTTGCTCATGTAGTAAACAGGTCTTTGGGTTCCGTCGGCGTCAAGGCGTACCAAAACTGAACTAATGATTTTCGGAGAGGCGGCAAGGTAAAGGAAAAGACTCTCCCCGTCTCTCAGCTTCGATAGGAGCGGCGGGGAGGACAAGAACGCCTTTAAGTCGTTGAAGGCCTTTTGGCAATCATCCGTCCACTCGAAGCTATTCACCTTCCGCAAGGCTCTGAAGAAGGGTAAACATCGCTCGGCCGACCTAGAGAGGAAATGACTTAGAGCTGCCACCCTCCCGGTGAGCCGCTGCACTTCTTTCTTGCTAGACGGCGGCTTCATATCGAGGATAGCACTGATCTTCTCAGGGTTCACCTCGATCCCTCGCTGAGTCACCATGAAGCCCAGGAACTTGCTTGCCGTGATGCCAAAGGCACATTTCTTGGGGTTCAGCTTGACCTGGAAGCAGCAGAGGTTGTTGAAGGTTTCCTTCAGGTCGGCGACGTGGTTGGAAGCATGGGTGCTTTTCATCAGCATGTCATCCACATAGACCTCCATGTTCGGCCTAGCTGGTCTTGAAAGACTTTGTTCATCAACCTTTGATATGTTGCTCCCGCATTTTTGAGGCCGAAGAGCATTACCTTATAACAATAAATGCCTTTCTATGTCATGAAGGACGTGTGTTCCTCGTCACTCGGGCCCATCTTTATTTGATTATACTCGGAGAAGGCATCCATGAAGCTGAGAAGTTCATGGCTGGAGGTGGAATCCACCAGCTGGTCGATCTGGGGCAGAGGGAAACTGTCCTTCGGACATGCCTTATTCAAGTCAATGAAGTCGATGCAGATCCGTCAGCTTTCATTCGCCTTTCGCACCATGACCACATTGGCCAGCCAGCTGGGATAGTGTGCCTCTCGGATATGGTCGGCGGCGAGTAACTTGTTGACTTCTTCGTCAATGGCCTTTTGTTGTTCAGGAGCAAAGCTCCTCTTCCTTTGGCAGACCGAAGGTACTTTGGATCGATGTTCAGCCTATGGGTGATCACCTCCGGAGGAATACCAGGCATGTCGAAATGCCGACCAAGCGAACACATCCGAGTTGGCCCACAAAAAGGTCAAGAGGCGGTCACGATCTTCTGGGGGAGGAGTCCGTCGATGCGCACGGTCCTCGTTGGGTCATCTCCAAGAGGAAAAGTTAAGAGCCTCTCGGTCGGTTCTCCCCCTTTACTGGACTCCTTGGGATTAGGCACTTCTGGGACCGACTCGGCTTCCAGAGGACTTAATGATGCATGATAACAAGGTAGGACTGAGCTGACCTCGCCTCTCATCTCTCCGACACCTTCACTAGTAGGGAACTGCACCAGCAAACTTCGGGTGGAGATGACTGCATCTAATAAATTTAAGCCTAGGCGCCCGAGGATGGCGTTGTATGCCAAGGGTACTCGCACGACCAAGAACTTCATGATAACTGTGCTTTGGCATGGTGGTGTTCCGGCCATCACAGGCAAGGATATTTGCCCTCAACCCTTACTGAATCCCCTGTGAATCCGACCAGAGGGGTCTCCATAGGCTGAAGAGAGTCGAGAGACAATTCCATTCTAACAAATGCGTTGTGGGTAAGGATGTCAGCTGAGCTACCACTATCAACTAATATCCTTTTTACATGTGTTTGGCGATTTTCATGGAGACGACAACGCCTTCATTATTTATATTTTCAACATTTGCCGATCCTCCCCTAAGAACTGCATCACCCGGCGCCCCCTCCCCTCTCGGCCGCTTAGATAAAGAAGCTGCTCCCCAAGATACCATTCCGACTGTTCGCTCTGTGGGGGCATTGTCGACAGTGGCCTGAGCGAGCAGGGGCCCCATGAGTGCGGCAGTGGTTGTGGTGCCTTCTGGATATACTTCCCGAGGTAGCCCCATCGGATGAGCTCCTCGATGGCGCATTTCAAGTTGTATCAACTGTCGGTGTTGTGGCCATAGTCCCGGTGGAAGCGGCAGTAGCGGCTTTTATCGTGGGGGGTGCCCTTCTTCATGGGAGGAGGCCACTAGAGGTAAGGCTCGCCCTCAATCTCCATAAGGATATGAGAGCGAGGAGCAAGAGAGGCGTGAGCTCACCCTCCCGAGGGGCGAGGCTTCGACGTTCGCGGTCCGACCGACGGGGCGGCTTGGGCCGCCGAGGGCGAGAAGGTCCTCTTGGCTTAGGGCGAGTAGGCTTGCGGCTAGAGCCCCTTGAGGATTCTCGGCGGGTGAGGTCGGCCTCATCCGCACGGATGTACTTCTGAGCCCGGAGGAGGAGGTCGAAGTAGGAGCTTGGGGGCTTCTTGTCCAAAGAGAAGGTGAAGCGGGACGGAAGGAGCCCCCGCTTCAGCGCCAGAGTTGCCTGCATCATCCAGATGGTAGACCTCAAGGGCGGTGGCCTTGAACCAAGCCACAAAGTCCGCAGCGACTCCCCCTCCTTCTGGCGCATGGAGAAGAGGCTGTCCGTGACTCTTGGGATCCGCCGATAGGCATCAAAATGTGCCAAAAAGGCCCTTTCTAGCTCTCGAAAAGAGTCGATGCTGTGAGGGGACAGGCGTTGGTGATACTCGTCCGACAGGTGTAAGGAGGACGGGTATCATACTCCTCCTCTGGCTGGTTGTTGATCTTTCTGGAGAGCTCGTCCAGTCACTGGTGATACTCGTCCAGGCGTTCCTTCGCCTGACGATTGATCATCGGGGCCCTCCGAGATGGCTCGGAGGATGAAGAAGAAGAAGAAGAAGGAGAAGAATGCGGAAGGTGAGACTTCCGCTTTGGTTCCTCCTGGCCGTGCGGCTCTGGAGAAAACTTGCTTGGGCCACAATCAGGGGACCATGTCGCTTGGGAGGTTCACGGCGAGGCTTCTAGGGGAAACCTGACAACGACCAGCCTCTCGCTGAGAGAACCTCTCCTTGCCGATTGCTGACTGGCAGGGGGAGTGGTCTGATGCTGGATGGTAACGGACTACTGCTGCTGAAGTCCATGGACCATAGCAGTGAGAGTTTGGACTTGCTGGGTGAGAACCGCCAGCTGCTCCACAGCTGGGGCAGCTGTATCTGGTTGCGGGGAGGTAACGGGAGGATCAACAGCAGGGAGGTTGGTCTCTTGCTGCCTAACCAGAGGAAGATGCCCCCCAGGGTGACTAACAGAGGAATCCTGAGCCCGTGTCATCACCATTGTTGAGAGAGGGAGAGAAAAGAGAGGAGTACTATAGGGTTCGGGTCTTCCTTTTTCCCGCCCCTACCTGGCGTGCCAATCTGATGACGCTCGACCGCCGACATGGAACACTGGGAAGCTTGATCTGGCTGCTGATGAGATTCTCGGGCAGCCGAACGACCTGCAAGAAGTCGCAAGACGAAGGGGTTCTCCGGTGAGGACCCTCCGATGCCCAAGTCAATGATCGAGGTCACAGCCGAAGAAGAGCTTGAAAGAGCCCTTTAAGGTCCAGAGAACCCTTAGAGATACAGTTGCTCTGAGTGGAAGAGTGAGGGAGTGCTTCTGTTAGCGTACCTAAACCTCTTGTGGACTCACCCTTTTATAGGCCGTTGAAATCTGCATGGGTTCGGGCGCATGGCATTCCGTGAGGAGGGAATATCTGCGGAACACATGAGGTTACATGAGCTTGGGCTTTGGTGGGTCCTGTCCCATCGGAGAGGGAAAGCCAGTGGTTGGTGAGCCAAGTCCTATCAGTCGGCGGAATCGGCTGGTAGGTGGGCCTGGTCCCATCAGCAGCGTGGTCAAAAGATGTCAATCTGAGCGGGTCAGACGGTTGATGGTTTTGGCAGGCGCAGGGCCAACCTGAAGGGGTCGGGCCGCCACGGCACGCCTTGGAGAAGCCGGGGCCGCCAGGGCCAACCTGAAGAGGTCGAGCCTCCACGGCATGCCTTGGAGAAGCCGGGGCTGACCTGAAGAGGTCGGGGCCACCACGACCGTCTTGGAGAAGCCGGGCCGCGGGGCCGACCTGAAGAGGTCGGGGCCGCCACGGCGCGCCTTGGAGGAGCCGGGGCCGCCGGGGCCGACCTAAAGAGGTCGGGGCCGCCACGATGCACCTTGGAGGAGCCGGGGCCGATCTGAAGAGGTCGGGGCTGCCACGGCGCACCTTGGAGGAGCTGGGGCTGCCTGGGCCGATCTGAAGAGGTCGGGGCCATCATGGCGCGCCACCGGGGGCGCGCTTGTACCACGTGGTTGATTTTGTCATGATTATTCATGTGGCTTTATTGGCTACATCCTTGGCCACATCAGAGGGCATTGTTCTTTGAAAACTTTAGATAGGGGGCTGTATAAAACTGAAAAGAGAGTTGGCTTGACACGATCAAAACAGCTTTTAGCCTTCTCCAGTTCATGGGCAGAAATCAAAGAGGCTTGCTAGGAATGATCGATTTTTTTATTTTTTTTCCTGCATTAAAAACTATTAAATATAACAAGCCACCAGTCGGGTTCATTAGGTATATATATAATAACATCGAAAAAGCTCTATTGAATAATACATTAATCATTTACTAATCCAAAGTTTACTCTATATATTAAAAAAAATTATAATCATAATCTTTCCAATACCTGAAGGAACAATAAACAATAAAGACCCTCTATCCTTTATCAAATCATACAACAAATTGGCACTTTCAGATACTATCCACACTGTTGTGAGGCCAATGATCCAGTCATTTTGGTTCTTGATAGGTAAACTCTAGCTAATCCCTGCACGGTTGTTTATGGTGAGGTATCTTTGCTGGGATAAATTTTAGTCACGAAAGGTTCTTAATATATGTTCTTCACTTCTTCAATGATCTTGGCTGGTGACCTACGAGGTAGCATGATGGAGATGTTCGATGCTGGCTGAGATGTTGTGGTCGAAGAGGGTTAAGAATGGGAGATGATCAAAAAATAGTTATCTCATAATGAAGAGCTAATTAACAGAGAGATCAAGGCAATGAATCCAAAATAAATGAGAGAGAAATCAAAGCTTTCAAATAATTAAGAACACATATATTTATCATATCGAGATGCCAGTATATATATATATATATATATATATATATATATATATATATCACGAATCAAAAAAACAAGTAAAATTTTGAGATTGAGACCACCTAAAAGCTCAAGAAACAAATAAAAGGCAACGAAAATAACGCAGCATAAAATAGAGGAAGATATTGATGTTTCCAACTGGTACATCACATATACTTTGAATCACCCGTGCTGTTAGTTATTATTATTATTGGGTCAGCCATGGCATCCTCTTGATTCCTAGCTGTTCTTCACCTCCCAAATGTCCCAAACACCCAACACAACTACCTCTCTAAAATTGGTAAAAATCCCTTCCATGATAAGATGATTTCGTTAATCTATTCATCTTCTAATTAAACAACGCTTTGTGCCAAATAACGCAAGAGTTCTAAAGTGGAATCTTGTCATGCCCCAGACCCAAAATTTTGAGCTAGGGTGACAACCCGCCGCATGCCGGATATGCAAGGCATCCCGAAATTTACACATCGATCAATATAAGGCAATAATTATATTTAGGCAATTCAAATCCATAACTTAGCACAAACCATAAATGTAAGTTTGGGTACAAGCCCTACACACAATCAATATAGTTCTGGGCTACAAACCCTACACACAAGTAATACTGGGGTTACAATGATATCAAGAAACTGATTTATATAGAAGCTCCATCTACCCCATAAATCCATCTTCAATCCTGAGGCTCTGAAAAATATTGAGAGATTTACATGAGCTCACACTCAATAAGTAAGCCTATAATATAATATAAAATAGTCATATATCATCATATCTTATCAAGATATTATCAAGTCATAATTTCATAAGTTTCTAATTTCAAATGCATTTATCATGCTATCAGAACAAGCATATCACCACTCAAATTAATTTGGAAGCTTATACAATAAATACCAGAAAATGCATTGTAAACAACCCACTGTTTATATGATCATTTTTATATTATATCTTATGTGTCCCACAGCCCTGCTAACACCTCAATCAGAGCATATCCTCTAGATGTGTGTGGCCTCCACATGCCACCTCATCGTCAATTATAGCACATCCTCAGATGTGTGGCCTCCACATGCCATATCATCGTCAGTCAAAGTACATCCTCTAGATGCGTGTGGCCTCCACATGCCACTTCATAATCAATCAGCACACATCCTCTAGATGTGTGTGGCCTCCACATGTCATATCATCGCCAATCAGAGCACATCCTCTAGATGTATGGCCTCCACATGCCATATCATCATCAAACAGAGTACATCCTCTAGATGTGTGTGGCCTCCACATGCCACATCATAGGAGAACCGCGGCGACACATATAATATAATTCAAGGTCATCATTATATGCACATCATGCATCATCATAAGCATAATCTTTTCATATCACATAAACAGTGGTTTGTACAATCTTAATCATTGCATGTAACCAATTCACTTTGCAAAGTTAAAAATAAACATATACATCATATTTGGCATAAGCATAATAAACCATTACTTTGCAAATTAATACCAGCTATTGTAGCAAATATTCAATTAAATACTCATGGTACAGTTTACCAATTTCCAAAATAATCAATAAAACTCCATTTCATAAGTATGCATAAAACTATAAATACAACAATTTATAATTTATAAAATTTTATATTTGGCTTACTTACCAGATTATGCAATAAATACCAGATTATGTAATGTAAACAAACCCACTGTTTATGTAATTATTGTTTTTGTATGTGTCCCACGGCCCTACAAATTAATCAGAACACATCCTCTAGATGTGTGAGGCCATACATACTCAAACAGAACACACCCTACAGATGTGTGAGGCCAAATGAGAACCGCGGCGACACATGCTAGTCTATCGCAATATTATCATCATACTTATATGTCACTCATCATGCATCAATTTCTCATATTACATATACAGTGGTTTGTACATTATTAGCAAATGTATATGGTCATCCCAACATATTTTTCCAATCAAAGAATTTATATTTTTGCACATACACCAAGAAACTATTTCTTTCAAAATATTATCAGCTACTATAGTCGTAATAAATGCTCATATGTAGATTTATGTACTATTCAAAATAATCAAACCAAATAAACTTCCGTTTTCCTTATCTCATAATATACTTGCAAACTATAAAACCATGAGTTTTAAATTATTAATTACAAATAGACTTACTTACCTCAGTACGCTAATCCCAAATGGTTAACCAGGTATTTGGACATCTGGGTACCTTAACAATGTTATCTCCATCCAAAACAAGCCATCGGCCATCTAGGGAGAAACTAATGGCATTGACCTCAATGACCTCTCCATCTATCCGGCTACATCTGAATCCTCAACCCAAAGATGGGGTCCAATCTCAAAGTGGGCAGCTGCCATTTCAAGACACGACAGATCAATATCTCAACAAGCTTCTTAATCTGCCTTCCTCCAGCACCATCCAAAATCCCAACCAAAAAAGTGTCCGACTAAACAAACACCGAACCCATGAATCAAATCAAGATTTCCACTGTCGCAAGTTCCAAGATTCGTCACTTCGTTTCTCCACCACCCTATGTCGTAGGATTTGGCCGGTGCGGCTCCGGCGATGATAGCTCAAGACTGGGACAAGGTTAGGCCTTCAAAAATAAAAGATCTCTTCCCTTCTGGCGGTGGCTATCCTCCATGGAGTCCTTTTTCTGGACCTCCGCTTTGTCCTCTCACGCTCAGATTCCCTCCCTAACTCTCTCTCTCTGGCATTAGAGGATGGGTAGGCGATTACCTAGAGGAGGTGTGCGCCAGGGTGAAGGAGGGAGTCGACCTCCAACTCCTTTTATTCTCCCATGCGACGCCTCGGATCAAGGGAAAATGGGAACCCATCCGACACGCAAAGACCCGAGAAATTAGACATCGCATCGGAACCTAAACGTCAGAAGGAAGTCAAGATGCCAGGTGTCCCTAAAATAAATACTAGGAGTTGCATTCCCCACAATTAATTATCGGGGGTTACATTCTCTCCTCCTTATAAAAATTTGGCCTCGAAATTGATACACCTCTATAGAATTTGGAATTCAGATATTCTGCCATATAATCAACTAAATCTTTATTCAAAGGTCAACAGTCATGGATACATCATTGATATGTATTAAGATATAAATAATTATAGATATTTCTTTTTCATTTCTTTCTTAAGCTCCCTAAAAACCTTTCTCTCAGAATGATTACTCCACTGAACCTTGACATAAGGAATACTACACCATCTCAGAACTTAATCCTTGCGGTCCACAATGTGCACAATGTTGACCCAATTATTGATTTTGATGATTAATAAAGGAATTGAGTATATTTATTTGATTACTAATGGATTTGAGAAGTGTTTCAGGAGTTAAAATTATTTTATCAATTTAAATGAATTAAGAAACATGTTTTGAATCTATTGCAAAACTTAATTTCAAAGTTTCAGAACCTGGAGTCGACACTTAGAATTCCTGGAGCCGACCCCATGGCCATTCAAATTTTATTCTGATTTTTAATACGGTCCGGAACCGACACCCAGAGTTTTGGAGTTGACACTTACAGTGTCTGGAGCCGACTCCGATGCGTGGATAGAACGTTGATTTTTTAAGCATCCTGGAGTCGACACACATAGTATTCGAGAGCCGACACTTGGCGATGGCGAGCCGGCACTTACTTTTTTGGAGCCGACTCCTAACGAACTCAAAATTTCTATTTTTGGAAAAATGATCTGGAATCGACACCTGAAAAGTTGGAGCCGACTCCAACCTGACTGGAACAAAAATTTAAATTGTCAGATCAGCTCTAACGGTAATATTTCCTTTTTACCTAATTTCTAACGGATATATTTTGTTTCTAGGTACACTCCAACGGCTAGTTTTATCCCAAAAATGGATTGAAGAAAATCTATAAAAAGGGAAAAACACCCGTTTGAAATAGAGAACGAAAAGATTAAAAAAAAATTTCAAATCAAAAATCCGAGAAAGCCTGAGACTGAATCTCAAGACAAAAGCATTCAAACTCAAATCCTTCCACTCCAAAAAGCTCAAAGAGGAATCCAAGGCACCCAAATCAAAAAATCGATGGATTTCCCAAATTAAGAAAAAGCTTCGTTTCTTCCATTTCCAATCTTCTCAACTGCAACGACTGTGAGGGATTAAAGCTGAGGCTTTATTCATCAATCCAAAGGAAGAAGAAGAAAAGAAGAAAAGCTCAAATTCAATCATCTCCAAATAGGCTTTTCTAAACTTGTTTATTTATTTTAAATATTTGCTCAACTAAGGAGCTGTGAATCATTGTAAAACATTCTTATATTTGTTTGTGCTAGTTCTATCAAGGGGATTGAACTAGTGGAGGTTGTTAACCTCGGGTCAAGCTAGATTAGCTTGAGTTTAGGGTTTTGTGCTGGTGAGCCCGAAAAACCGGTTGGGTTCGTTGTGATCCCGGAGGAAAAACAACAAGTTATGAGTTGTGCTCTTGTAAAACAACTCGACTGTAATCTGGTTGGTTATAGTGTGGACCCAAGTGAATCTTGGGAGTGGACGTAGGTGTTGGATACACGAACCACTATAAAATCCTTGTGTTTGTCGTGCATTCTTTATCTCTATCTTTATCTCCTTGTTTGTGCTTTATATTTGCATTGCAATTAATTTCATTTATCTTAGAGCAGATAATTTTTAAAGAAGGTTAAATTTTTTAAAGAACCCAATTCATCCCTCCCCCCCTCTTGGGTTGCCATCTGGGCCAACAATTGGTATCAAGCAAGTGCTCATTAGAATTTGATCACACGATCAAGAGCTAAAGATCCAAATGGCAGCTCATGTTGGATCATTTGCCGAAGGTCATTCTACAAATAGACCTCCCTTATTTAATGGTTCCAACTATTCATATTGGAAAGCAAGAATGAGGATATTCATTCAAGCTTCTGACTATGAATTATGGGGTATTATAACTAATGGACCTAGTACATCCACATATATTGTTGATGTCACTATTGTTCGAAGCCCAAAAGGGATTGGAATGATAATGATAGGAAAATGGCACAGCTCAACGCTAAGGCCATGAATGTTTTATATTGTTCATTAGATGCTAATGAATTTAATCGCATTTCTACATGTAATTCCGCAAAAGAGATTTGGGATAGATTAGAGGTTACCCATGAGGCTACAAACCAAGTAAAAGAATCTAAAATAAATATTCTTATTCATAAATATGAATTATTTAGCATGGAGCAAACTGAAACTAT
The DNA here is from genome assembly GCA_900491605.1 of Calamus simplicifolius. Taxonomy (NCBI): domain Eukaryota; kingdom Viridiplantae; phylum Streptophyta; class Magnoliopsida; order Arecales; family Arecaceae; genus Calamus; species Calamus simplicifolius. Next base: position 494,522 of record UESW01004444.1, on the reverse strand, counting down.
AGCTTGCATGTACACTAGATTTACCAATATTGTGAATGGTTTGAAAAGTCTTGGAAAAACCTATACTAATTCTGAACTTGTTCGCAAAATTCTTAGGTCACTTCCAAGGACTTGGGAAGTAAAGGTGACAGCAATCCAAGAAGCCAAGGACCTCAACACATTACCCCTGGAGGAGCTACTTCGATCCTTGATGACTCATGAGCTAACCATGAAACAACATCAAAAGGAGAAGTCAAGAAAAGGAAAACTATAGCTCTTAAGGCTGCAGAAAGTGAGGAAAGCTGCAGTGATGATGATGATGATGATGAGACAGCTCTTCTAGCAAGAAAATTCAAAAATTCATGAGAAGAAAGAGACCCTTCCAAAAGAAGAAATCTGGATTTAAGACGGAAGGAGAAAAAGAAAAGGACAAGGACAAAGAGAAATACCCCTTGATTTGCTATGAGTGTAAGAAACTGGGGCACTTTAGATACGACTATCCTCAACTGAAAAAGACTCTCAAGAAGAAGAAGAAAGCCTATGTTGCAACTTGGAGCGACAGCGATGAATCCTCTTTGGAGGAAGAACAAAAAGAGGTTGCCAACATTTGCTTCATGGCAAACGAGGATGATGAGGTAAGCTATGAAAACCCTTGTGATGATTTTGCTTTCGATGAGTTATTTGAAGCTTTCAATGAACTAGTAGATGACTTTAAAATTTTGAAAAAGAAATACAAGTCTTTGAAAAATGATAGCTCAATTTTTATCAAAGAAAAGGACAATCTTACTAATGAGATTAAAATACTAAAATCTGAAAATAATAATTTGACAAAAGAAAAGGAATCAATTTCTAATGAAAACGATAAATTAAAGAAGGAAGTTGATAAATATAAAAGTTGTTGATAAATTTACTTATAGTTCTGAAAAACTTAATTTATTGTTAAGCAATCAAAGAGCCATATATGATAAAGCTGGTTTATGATATAGACCTAACTTAAAACAAAAATTTATCAAAAACTTCTTTAGAAAAGAACAAAATAGAGATAATGTTACATGTCATTATTGTAACAAGAAAGGTCATAAAACCTATGAATGTAACATGAGAAATAGTAACAAAAATTTAAGTAGTAAAGGCAAGAAAATTTGGGTTCCCAAAGGAACAATTTTTATGCTACTAACCATGAAGGACCCAAGAAGGCTTGGGTACCTAAATATAAGACTTAATTATTTTTGCATGAGTGTCTTGCGGCCAAAAGATCAAAGCAAAAGTGGTATCTCGATAGTGGCTGCTCAAGACACATGACGGGTGACAAGGATCAATTCATCACCCTTGAGAGCAAAAAAGGAGGAGTTGTTACATTTGGTGACAATGGCAAAGGCCAAATCATGGGATTTAGTAAAATTCAAATAACTCCCTCCACATATATTGAAAATATCTTATATGTTAATGGTTTAAAACATAATCTAATAAGTATTAGTCAATTATGTGATAAAGGTTTTAAAGTATCATTTGAAGCATCAATCTGCACTGTTTCTAATCCCATTGATAATAGCATTATTTTTATTGAAAATAGAAATGGCAATGTATACTTGATTGATTTAGATAATTTTCTACTAGTAATCATTGCTTAGTTGCTAATAATGCTAATATGAATGAGATTGGTTGGTTATGGCATCGTAGATTAGGTCATGCAAGCACACACCTTATTTCAAAATTAATTAGAATGGATTTAGTAAAAGGACTTCCACAACTAGATTTTGAAAATAACAAAATTTGTGATGCATGTCAATTTGGAAAACAAACTAGAAATTCTTTCAAAACTAAAAATATTGTTTCCACTTCTAGGCCACTTGAACTACTTCACATGGATTTTTTGGACCTACTAGAACCACAAGTCTAGGAGGAAAGAAATATGGTCTTGTGATTGTAGATGATTATTCTAGATACACTTGGTATTGTTTTTAGCTCATAAGGATGAGACCTTTCCATTATTTTTGAAATTCTTCAAGAAGGTCACAAATGAGAAAAACAACACCATAGTGTCTCTAAGAAGTGATCATGGCACTGAATTTAAAAATCATTTATTTAAAAACTTTTGCATAGAAAATGGCATTCATCATAATTTTTCAGCACCAAGAACACCGCAATAAAATGGAGTAGTTGAAAGGAAAAATAGAACCTTAGAAGACATGGCCCGTACCATGCTATGTGAAAGCAACCTACCAAAATACTTTTGGGCGGAAGCTATAAACACGGCATGCTACATTCTTAATAGAGCTCTAATTAGACCAATCATAAAGAAAACTCCTTATGAACTATGAATAATAGAAAACCAAATATAAGTTACTTTCATGCATTTGGTTGTAAATGTTTCATTCATAATAATGGCAAAGATAATCTAGGAAAATTTGATGTAAAATCAGATGAAGGCATTTTTTTAGGGTATTCAACATCTAGTAAAGCCTATAGAGTGTTTAACAAGAGAAATTTAATTGTAGAAGAATCTATTCATGTAATCTTTGATGAATCTTTAGCATCAAGTTCTGAAAAGATTGATGATGAGGAAGATACAAACATTCTAGAAAGAGATATTGAAAAACTGAATATATATGTATCTTCGGATCATGAACAAGAAGCTAAAAATAATGATTCTCCTAGTGTTGATGTTGTTGATGCAAATCACAATGATGTAGATCTTTCTAGAGATTGGAGATATGCCTATGGTCATCCAAAAGAATTAATTATAGGTGATCCATCTCAAGGAGTAAGAACTAGATCATCAATGAGAAATATCAATAATCATCTTGCATTTGTATCTCAAATTGAACCTAAAACTATTGAAGAAGTAGAAAAAATAATAATTGGATGTTAGCTATGCAAGAAGAATTAAATCAATTTACTAGAATAATGTTTGGACTCTTGTAGATAGACCTAAAGATCATTCTGTTATAGGATCAAAATGGGTATTCAAAATAAATTAGACAAAAATGGTATAGTAATTAGAAACAAAGCTAGATTAGTTGCAAAAGGATATAATCAAGAAGAGGAATTGATTTTGACAAAACTTTTGCACCTGTAGCTAGACTTGAAGCAATTAGATTATTACTTGCATTTGCATGTCATATGCATATCAATTTATTTCAAATGGATGTTAAAAGTGCATTTTTAAATGGATTTATAAATAAGGAAGTTTTTTTGAACAACCACCTGGTTTTGAAGATCATGAATTTCCAATCATGTTTTTAAATTACACAAAGCACTATATGGTTTAAAACAAGCACCTAGAGCTTGGTATGAAAGATTAAGTAAATTTCTAATTGAAAATAATTTCATAAGAGGAAATGTTGATAAAACACTATTTTTGAAAAGAAAAACAAGGATTTATTAGTAGTACAAATATATGTTGATGATATTGTATTCGGTGCTACTAACAATTTGTTATATCAAGAATTTGCTAAGTTGATGCAGGGTGAGTTTGAAATGAGCATGATGGAGAACTCAACTTCTTCCTAGGACTTCAAATCAAACAAAGCAAAGAAGGAATTTTCATCAATCAAGCCAAATACACAAAAGAACTGCTCAAGAAGTTTGGAATGGAGTCAATCAAACCACTTGGAACTCCTATGAGTCCTTCATGCAAATTGGATAAAGATGATGATGGTAAGAAAGTAGATCAGAAATATTATAGAGGTATGATCGGATCTCTTCTTTACTTAACAGCTAGTAGACCAGATATAATGTTTGATGTATGTTTGTGCGCTAGATTTCAATCTGAACCTAAAGAATCACATTTAATTGTTGTAAAAAGAATCTTAAGATATTTAAGTGGAACTAAAAATGTAGGGTTATGGTATTCTAGAGACTCAACACTAAACTTGATTGCTTATTCTGACTCTGATTATGCTGGATGTAAATTAGATAGAAAAAGCACAAGTGGAGCATGTCAATTCTTAGGTAGTAACTTAATCTCTTGGTTTAGCAAAAAGCAAAATTCGGTTGCACTATCTACTGCTGAAGCAGAATATGTTGCAGCTGGAAGTTGCTGTGCTCAAATCCTTTGGATTAAGAGACAACTTGAAGATTATGGCATAACACTTGATAAAACTCCAATTATGTGTGATAACACAAGTGCAATAAATCTAACTAAAAATCCAATTCAACATTCAAGAACAAAACACATTGAAATTAGATATCATTTTATAAGAGAACATGTAGCTAATAATGAAATTTATCTTGAATATGTTAATACTGAAGAACAATTAGCTGATATATTTACAAAACCTTTGAGTGAAGAGAGATTTTGTTATCTTAGAGGTGAATTAGGGATATGTGACCCTTTGGATTGATTTTGAAATTATAAGGAATGACTTTCTAGATCTATATTAATTTCTTGATATTCCTTTCATAATTCTAAGGATAAATTATCTAGTCATCTGAGGTATTTGATTCTTAATATTCAAAATTTTATCAAGATTTTATAAAATATATTTTGACAAGTTTCAGATGGTTGAATTTCAATTATTTTTCTCTAAAACTGTCATTGGAGTCGACACCTCAGAATGAGGAGTCGACACCTATGACTGTGTCGCTCTCGGTCCCTGACCTTGGAGCCGACACCCGTGTAAGTGGAGCTGACTCCAGTTCGAGCGCTGACTATGTTAGCGATTTGGAGTCGACACCCAACTTTGCGGGAGTCGACACCTGGGATTCCAAAATCGATTTATTAGGGCAGAGTTGACACCTAGTCATTTCGTTACTCTTCGAATCCTCCACCAAATCCCTCCAAAACTCTTCCAAAACCTCCCCATCTCTAATTCCACTTCTATCAAGCCTTCCTACGGATTCAATGGCGCCTAAGAGGAAAGGTTCGGTGATTGGAGTGACCGTGGTAATCGGGAAGCATTCCGTAAGGCGACCCATCCGTGAGCCATCTCCAAGTGAAGATTCCTCCACCGATTCAGACAATCCTAATGCCACTTCACCTCAGGTAGATACCCTAGCAGGGAGGGTAATCACTATGGGAAGAAAAGTTGATTTCAACTTTTTGAATCCGAGGGTTTTTCGATTGGTAGGCAACTTAAGGAGCTTGGATGGGATAAAGTATGTTCGCTTGATGTACCTACTTACCCAGCTCTAGTAAAGGAATTTTATTTTAATTTAGCAAGAGGAGATGGTGGTTAGTAAGCACTGTTAGAGGAAAACAGATTCACCTTACATTTCACAAATTAGGAAATCTCTTGAACATCCCAATTACTGGATTAGCTGCTGATGTGCACAATGAGAGATCAGCTGCCCTATCAAGGATGTTAGGGAGAGAGGTTACTTAGTTTGAGGAAATTAGGGCTAATCAGTTGCCCTTGGAATTAAGGTTGTTACACAACATTTGCAGCAGAATTTTATTTCCGAAGACCGGACGTTTTGAGTATGTCTCCGAGTGGGACATTGTTGTGATGGATAGCGTATTGACCGGTCAGCCCATTAATCTAGCTGCTATGATGGTATTTTACATGGCCGAGGCTGGAGGAAGGAGAAGATCATCACTACCCTATGGCATGATCTTAACGATGGTATTCAGAAGCCAAGGGGTTGTAATTTTGGATAATGAACCCTCCAAGAGCCTGAGACACACTGATTATTATAGCTTGGCCACTTTACACCGAATGGGATTTGTTAAAGTTAATGGTCAGTGGGAAAGGAAAGGGAACTTGGATGAGAGAGTCCCCGAGCCTAGACATTCTGTATCTTGTGAGGCTGGTCCGTCTATGAGGATTTCATCTCAGCATCCTAGTAGTCTGCTCCTGCTCCTGTCCCAGTACCAGTGATTCCATCTACTTATCTACTTCTTTAGTCGGTTTTTCAGACCTTCAGTTAGAGCAACTTAGAAATCTTCTTGCTGCTCAGAAGGAAGAATTAAAGACTGAGTTTGACAGAAATTTATGAATCTTAAAGAAACTCTTTATTCATTAGATGATCGAATTACCAAAATTGAATCAACTCTTAGCTCTTCTACTATATCTTTAAGTGGTGATTTGAAGAACATCTTTGAAGAACTTAAAGACATTTGTGGAGATTCTGAAATCTATTCAAAGTGCAATGCCGAGTTACAAGATAAAATTATCACTGCTTGTACGTTTGTTGATGAAAGACTAAAAGTCTACGTCAAGATTCAGTCTGAAGGAATGCAGAAGATTGTAGATCATTTAACAAGGATTATTAGAACTAATTTTTGATCTTCATGTAATGATGTAATGAATTCTGATGTAATGGAAATACAATCTTGATGTAATGAAAGTTTAATTTTGATATAATGAAAGTTTTTGATATGATGATGTGCAGTTTAATGTAATGTCAAAGTTCAGTTCCATTTTGTAATACTTTTGATGCAATGAAATTACCTTTTGATCTATCAATATTATCTTATGACTTAACTTCTTTTTTCTTTTTGTTGATTACAAAAAGGGGAGAAAGTTATGTCGTATATGCATTGGTTAGTATGTGATTGAAATAGTAAGAATACTTGTTTGAAATTGTTTAAAGATTATTTGATTAGTATAAAGTTCGTTTGAAACTACTTAAATCTTAAGTATCAAAGGAAGAACAATTGATAATTTGAACCTCATAGGGGAGCTACCTCATTCAGGGGGAGCCCACTTGTGAAGGTCATTTCCTTAAAAATTTAAATTTAAGAATACTATGCATATACTCAATGTTTTTATAATCATCAAAAAGGGGGAGATTGTTGACCCAATTATTGATTTTGATGATTAATAAAGGAATTGAGTATATTTATTTGATTACTAATGGATTTGAGAAGTGTTTCAGGAGTTAAAATTATTTGATCAATTTAAATGAATTAAGAAACGTGTTTTGAATCTATTGCAAAACTTTAATTTCAAAGTTTCAGAACCTGGAGTCGACACTTAGAATTCCTGGAGCCGACCCCATGGCCATTCAAATTTTATTCTGATTTTTGATACGATCCGGAGCCGACACCCAGAGTTTCGAGCCGACACCCAGAGTTTCGGAGTCGACACTTATGGTGTCTGGAGCCGACTCCGATGCGTGGACAGAACGTTGATTTTTTTAGCATCCTGGAGCCGACACACACAGTATTCGGGAGCCGACACCTGGCGATGGCGAGCCGACACTTACTTTTTGGAGCCGACTCCTCAACGAACTCGAAAATTTCTATTTTTGGAAAAACGATCTGGAGCCGACACCTGAAAAGTTGGAGCCGACTCCAACCTGACTGGAACGAAAATTTAAATTGCCAGATCAACTCTAACGGTAATATTTCCTTTTTACCTAATTTCTAATGAATATATTTTGTTTCCAGGTACACTCCAACGGCTAGTTTCATCCCAAAAATGGATTGAAGAAAATCTATAAAAAGAAAAAACACCCATTTGAAAAGAGAATGAAAAGATAAAAAAAAAATTCAAATCAAAAATCGAGAAAGCCTGAGCCTGAATCTCAAGAGAAAAGCATTCAAACTTAAATTCTTCCACTCCAAAAAGCTCAAAGAGGAATCCAAGGTGCCCAAATCAAAGAAATCAATGGATTTTCCAAATTGAAGAAAAAGCTCCGTTTCTTCCATTTCAATCTTCTCTACTGCAACGACTGTGAGGGATTAAAGCTGAGGCTTGATTCATCATTCCAAAGGAAGAAAAGGAAAAGAAGAAAAGAAGAAAAGCTCAATTCAATCATCTCTAAACAGGCTTTTCTAAACTTGTTTACTTTATTTTGAATATTTGCTCAACTAAGGAGCTGTGAATCATTGTAAAACATTCTTATATTTGTTTGTGCTAGTTCTATCAAGGGGATTGAACTAGTGGAGGTTGTTAACCTTGGGTCAAGCTAGATTAGCTTGAGTTTAGGGTTTTGTGCTGGTGAGCCCAGAAACCGGCTGGGTTCGTTGTGATCCCGGAGGAAAAACAACAAGTTGTGAGTTGTGCTCTTGTAAAATAACTCGGCTGTAATCTAGTTGGTTATAGTGTGGACCCAAGTGAATCTTGGGAGTGGACGTAGGTGTTGGATACACCGAACCACTATAAAATCTTTGTGTTTGTCGTGCATTCATTATCTCTATCTTTATCTCCTTGTTTGTGCTTTATATTTGCATTGCAATTAATTTTATTTAACTTAAAGCTAATAGTTTTTAAAAGGTTTAAATTTTTAAGAACCCAATTCATCCCCCCCTCTTGGGTTGCCATCTGGGCCAACAAGGCTCAAGATGAGCTTTCCATTGGAGGGCTCCCCCTGGAGGGATTCAGTGGCGGTGATGTCCGGTCGACTGTGGCGGAGGCTCGCAAGGAGCCTACGGCTGGAGAACCTCTTCCTGAAGAGGTTGGGGCAACTGACGAACAAATTGAGGCCTTGGTGGAGCCTGCAGGGGAGGAGCAGGTGCTTGCGATCGAGGGAAGGAAATCGGACGAGGGGATAGGGCAAGGTAAGAATCTTGCAGCCGAAGCTTCCTCCGCTAAAGCTTCGGGAAAACTGGCGCTTGGGCTGGCCGAGTTATCCGAGGAAGGCCAGGCGAGGATTCTGCTGGAGGAGGCCAAAAGGTCAAAGGCTTCTCAGTTAGAGGTTGCCCTGATCGATCCTTCGGGCGGGGATAGTCAGCCCAGTAGCTCGGACTCGACCGTCGAGGTGGCGTTTGCTGCACTAATGAGGTCAGTACTGTACCCAAGCGCGGATCCCTCGGCGGATAAATTCGCAGACCTAGACCTTGTTGATGCTGCATTTGGCTAGCGGAATGTGGTGAAGGATGTACACCTCCTCCCCGAGATCGACAATTCCATCCTCATGGGGTTAGCCAGGTCCTACATCTCCTGGGTGAGTTACTACTCCCGAGTAGCGAATGCTTTTTGACTAGCTCGTTCATGCTTTTCTCACTTATGTTTCGTTCTGCAGAGTGCTTTGGTTACTAGGGCACTGTGCTGGCGCTTGAGTCTGGCAACAGGGGCTATCTCTCAGGCCAAGAGAGTCAGCATCGAGCTTCGATCGCGAGCAGAGGCGTCTGATACCTTTGAGCAAGCTCTGGGTACCGCCCACGAGAATTTAAAGAAGATGAGGGTGCTGCATCAGGCTGCCCTAGATGACGCGTCCAAGCTAAGGCTTGAAGTGAAAGAGCTATGTGGGCTCCTAGCAAAGTTCGATGACACATGCTTGGAGTTATCGCGGATCAAATCCAGGCATTCCGGAGAAATGAAAACTGTCAAGAAACAGTTTAGCGAAAGCCTGGGCAGGCAGAGGAGAGAGGTGTGAGGAGAGAAATCGCCTGAGTAGAATGCTTGGCGAGTTGGAGGAGAAGGTGCGGCAACTTAACCATAGTGTCGCCGACAGGGACGACCAGATCAAGTGGCACCAGGAAAAGCAAATTCAATTAGATAGAGAGCTCTCCCAAGTCTGGGGGGAAGCCGATGGTAGGCAGTCGAAGATCAATGACCTTAAGAGCATGATCGAGCAAATCAGGGCCGATAAACAGAGGGCTATTGGCGAGGCCAAGGAGCTGAGCAAGAGGTTAGCTCGGCAGGAGGAGGAGGTATGGTACTATCCTTTTTTTTAGCTTCCTTTGCTGGCTCATCGTGGCATCGGCTAATTTGTTTTTGCATATGAAGAAGGCGGAGCTGGAGAATCGAAGTCAGACATAGTCCCTGCAAGGGGAACTGGCATCTAGCCGAGGGAGGAACTCAGAGCTCGAGAGGCAGGTAGTGAGATCGAGGAGCAGATTGCCTTACTGCGGGGTCAAGTTGCTGAAACTGAAATGCGGCTCGCTCTACTCAAGGGCGAACAAGATGCAACCTGTGTCGACGCCTACCAGCTTGGTGTAGAGGAGACTCGAAGTAAGATATCCAAGGAGCATCCAGAATGGGACCTCTCATTCTTGGATGTTGAAACCTTCGAGGCATGTTCCCCAGGGGATGAAGAGGACGAATATATCGATGTTTCGGACACCGATCTCAACATTGTTTCGGATGTTAGTGTGGCCGCGGCTCCCGAAGGGCATACTCGTCATACCATCGGAGGAACAATAGTGTTTGAAAAGGGTGAGATGAGTCAAGCTCCCCCGAATATCACCGAGGAAGCTGCCGAGGCCGCTGGGGCCGTTCCCAACCCTAATTCTTAAGGGTTACGTATGTTTTTGTCTTTCAAACTTGTAACCCGGTTGACGTTTTCAAGAAATGGACCTTTTTCTTTTGCGCGATTGTCCTTGAATTATTTTTTGTCTTAAGTTTTCTTTTGACCGCGGGCAGCTCATGGCTTATCCGCGTTGCTTGGTCGACTTAGCTCGGACCTGAATAAATGTCCCGATCGAGGCCGAGGTATGAGGGTAGATCGAGCAGGACCGAGATACGAGAATAGCTCGGTTGGAGCCGAAGTTAGATAGTTTAGTCTGATCAAGGTGAGAAGGTGGACGCGCCTTTGGAGGGAGTCTGATCCTGAAAAGGGGGTTAGTTGAATTCCCCACCATCATTTACTCATCTTTCTCGGTAAAGAGGGAGCGATTCTTCATTTCCCGCGAGCAGCCACTAAAGCGACGACGTGGCGAGGCTTTATGGCAGTGGCGTTAGAGCTGATGGCTCGGACGATTAGGGTACTCGCTCGAAGTAGTTTAAATACCAGTGGTGGTAGGCTATCGCTAAACCTTTCCTCTGCCGATCTTTTGTTGGTTTATCTAAACCTGTGATAGCAAGATGGCTTCCGAGGATGAAGGGAGATCAGCCGGAGCACCAGTTAACAGCATCAATGCCCGTTGGGGGACCCGCAGGGGTCGTACTAGAATAACCATTAACGGGGGAGTTCTGGCATCATCGTTTGCAAGTCACGAGCAACTCCAGAAGGCGGTCGAGCAATACGTGGTGGTCTCTACCAGGGAGAGTATGCTCCTCCGCGAGGCTAATAGCTGATTGGAGAAGCAGGTGGCATCCCTTAAGCAACTGGTGGGCGAGCCGGCTCTATAGCGAGGGGAGGGCTCAGCGGCCCTTGGAGAAAATAACAAGCCTCTGTGAAGGCCGATGTATTTTTCTTTTCTATCGTCTTTTCTATAATAAATGAAGAGAAAAGTTTCCGTAGCTTTTGTGCTTGCTGCTATTTTTGAAACGCTCGCTTTCACCATGCAAGTCTTATAAGTGAGCCACTCTCTTGGGGGATTTTTGGGCACCTCGGTAAGGTTCAGAGCATTTATCTCAGTCATGTATAAAGAGTGTTTCGTCATCGTTGAGATAAAGGCAGCCATCTTAGTCGGATAGGAGTATAGGATAACACTCGGTCATGCTGGACCGGAAAGGGATACCTCGGTTTGTTCCAAAGTATGAAAGCGGCTTGGACTTGGATGGAAGCACCAGGCGATGTCCACGTTCATACCTAGATACAACAGCAGTTAGGTCAGAGCGAGAAATATTGAAACACCTTTATCGAGGAGTACTTGACCTCCGTGCCTCTTTATTACTCTGTCAGTGCCTTGTCTTTTTCAAGGCAAGTCGGCCTTCGTTTTGCCAAAGTAGATAATACGGCTTTGCAGCCAGCAAAAGGTTGCCTCAGTAGTTTCCAGGGGCATTATCTCGTTGATCCTTCCCAACGCGGGTCGTTTCAACATACGATGCAGGCACTCGTTTGCCATTGGAGGGTGTCGTTTTCACCGAGCAATTTCCCAGGTCTGCTCGATCTTTAAGATCAGGGGCGATTTTCTGCAATTATGACCCATGATCCGGGATCAGAGGAGATCCTCTGGCGTATGTCATGGACTGAGAGACGCGTTTGGCATACATAGAAGGGCGCTCTTTTCATCCTGTGAGGCCATGTGGCAGCGTGGACTGAGCATTTTGAATCTCGGGGCTTTTTGCTTTAATGTCTGCTCCCGGTTCATTTCGCCTATAAGAAGGAAAGGAAGGGGCCATGTTAGGCCATCCCCAAAGTTTTCTTCTCTGTAAGCTATGAAAGTTTTTATGATGCATGTATCCCTGAGGCTTAGAGCGGAGGGACTGAGTTTTCCTTTTGCAAGTTGTCTTCCCCCGGATAGCTGGGGTGATGAAGGAGTCGTTGAAGAGCGGCTTGTCCTCAAGGGAGGAGCTTCGGAGATCACATGGAGAGCGCACAGGAGGTCCGCAGAGATCACACAGAGCGCACATAAGCGCTTCCTATGTGTCCTTTGTGGCTTGGCCACAGGGGTCGCAGGGTAGGAAGTGTACAAACACCCCCGTAGCATGCACGGACTTCCTTCTCCCTCGGGCTGGATTCTCAGCACTTCTCTAAGGGGAATCCTTTGCCACGTGGAGAGGGAGTTGAGAGTAGCGTGGGGCTGATGGTCCTCTAGCTCTCTCAATCGGGCAGCGACCTGCAGCCCAGCATCCCACCCAGGGGGAAGCTTCCTCAGCATCTGCATCCATGGGTCTGTGCCTCTTTTTGGATCCCTTAGTTCATCCAGAGGACCCGTGGGAAGCCGGCCTTGCTATCCATCAGGGCGAGCTGGCTGGTCGCCTGATCTTTTTGGTCGGATGCCGAAGCATCATTGTTAACTGAAGCTGACTGAAGCAGTTCGGCCAAGCTATGTACTCTATTTTATTTTCTGTTCTTTGATGCACTTGTAACTCCTCGTAGGAGATTATAACTTTTCTTTTGATAAGGAAATAAAGAAAGTTTTCATTCCTCCTTTCTTTAGTCTCTGCCTCTTCTGTGCTGAGAGTTGTTACTCCCATATTATGGCTTTTATGCTGTAGCATATTTTGGCAGCACTATCGCGGCTTAGTTCTTGCTAAGGCCAGTGTCCGGTCCTCAGCGGAGATAGCGTATATCCCTGATTGAGTCAAAGAGGGACCTGGGCGATCCTGTGGACTCATGAGGTAGGCATGATCTCGTTTATTGAGGTGGGTATTTCGGCAGGGAAAGATAGTTCGTGACATGCCTTCGATGTTGAGTAATGGGAGGTCGTTTGCCTCCGCCAAGGTATAATAGGACGCCTTGCCGTGTTAGAGCGATGGAGAGATTACTCGACTAAGCCGAAGCTTCAGGATATCACTCGGTTGTTGTCGAGGTACGAAGGATATCACTCGGTTGTTGCCGAGGCATAATATTTTGTTTGGCTCTTGTAGCAAATGTAGATTCTGGTGCAGGCTGCCAAAGAGGATGAGGATTATCCGAGCGATGCATGGGGGCATCTGAAGTTTATGACTTGGTTATCCTCAAGGGAGGCGAGCTAGCGCTGATCGCTGATGCGTCTTTTCCAGGATGCCCAATTCGAGGGAGTCTGGCAGGTTCTCGAGGACATTCATTTCAGAAGGGTTTGGCAAACCGGAGGGAGCCTGGTCCCTAGAAAAAGGGGGAGTTCCCCGCGCACCTCGTCGATGCTTCCCGATCTTCCTCGATGAGGAGGCACGACCCCTTGTCTCCCGCAAGTGCCTACTGAGGCGATGACGCATGGTGAGTTTCCACGGGCCAAGATTAATGACTCGAGTGATCGAAATACTCGCCAGGAGTGGTTTAAATATGGACAAGAGGGATGCCTGCGCCGGTCATCCTTTCAGCTAGTCTTCCAACGATTCTTGAGTGTGGATATGGCCTCCGGTGGCGAAAGGCGATCGACTCAAGGGCCGAACGGCGGCGCTAACGGCCGCAGGGACTCCCGGGGGAGCCGTGTTGCAGTGACTGTTGATGGGATGGTTCTGGCGTCGGCGTTCGTGAGCCATGAGCAGCTTCAAAGAACGGCCGAGCGATATTTGGCCGTTTCGATGAGGGAGGTCGAGCTCCTTCGCCGTGTTATCAGCCAGCAGGAAGGGGAAATAGTGTCATGCCTCAGACCCAAAATTTTGAGCTAGGGTGACAACCCGCTGCATACCAAGCATGCAAGGCATTCCGAAACATGACACTCAAATATAAATAAAGGCAATAACTATATATTATTCAAAATTATAATTTTAATACAATCCATAACTATCAAGTTTGGGCTACAAGCCCTACACACAAGTAATACTGGGGTTACAATGATATCATGAAACTGATTTATATAGAAGCTCCATCTACCCCATAAATCCATCTTCAATCCTGAGGCTCTGAAAAACATTGTGAGATTTACATGAGCTCACACTCAATAAGTAAGTCTATAATATAAAATAGTCATATCGTCATATCTTATCAAGATATTATCAAGTCATAATTTCATAAACTTCCAGTTTCAAATGCATTTATCATGCTATCAGAACAAGCATATCACCACTCAAATTAATTTGGAAGCTTATACAATAAATACCAGAAAATGCATTGTAAACAACCCACTATTTATATGATCATTTTTATATTATATTTTATGTCCCACGGCCCTGCTACACCTCAATCAGAGCACATCCTCTAGATGTGTGTGGCCTCTACATGCCACCTCATCGTTAATCATAGAACATCTCTAGATATGTGGCCTCCACATGCCATATCATCGTCAAACAGAGCACATTCTCTAGATGTGTGTGGCCTTCACATGCCACATCATAATCAATCAGCACACATCCTCTAGATGTGTGTGGCCTCTACATGCCATATCATCGTCAATCAGAGTACATCCTCTAGATGTGTGGCCTCCACATGCCATATCATCATCAAACAGAGCACATCCTCTAGATGTGTGTGGCCTCTACATGCCATATCATAGGAGAACCGCGGACACATATAAATATAATTCAGGGTCATCATTATATATGCATATCACACATCATGCATCATCATAAGCATAATCTTTTCATATCACATAAACAGTGGTTTGTACGTTCTTAATCATTGCATGTAACCAATTCACTTTGCAAAGTTAAAAATAAACATATACATCACATTTGGCATAAACACAATAAACCATTACTTTGCAAATTAATACCAACTGTTATAGCAAATATTCAATTAAATACTCATGATACAGTTTACCAATTTCCAAAATAATCAATAAAACTCAATTTCATAAGTATGCATAAAACTATAAATACAACAATTTTATAAAATTATTATATTTGGCTTACTTACTAGATTATGCAATAAATACCAGATTATGTAATGTAAACAAACCCACTGTTTATGTAATTATTGTTTTTGTATGTGTCCCACGGCCCTACAAATTAATCAGAATACATCCTCTAGATGTGTGAGGCCATACATACTCAAACAGAACACACCCTACAAATGTGTGAGGCCAAATGAGAACCGCGGTGATCATCATACTTGCATGTCGCTCATCATGCATCAATTTCTCATATTACATATACAGTGGTTTGTACATTATTAGCAAATGCATATGATCATCCCAACATATTTTGCAAATCAAAGAATTTATATTTTTGCACATACACCAAGAAACTATTTCTTTCAAAATATTATCAGCTACTATAGTCATAATAAATGCTCATATGTAGATTTATGATACCATTCAAAATAATCAAACCAAATAAACTTCTATTTTCCTTATCTCATAAAATACTTGAAAACTATAAAACCATGAGTTATAAATTATTAATTATAAATAGACTTACTTACCTCGGTACGTTAATCCCAAATGGTTAACCAGGTATTTGGACATCTGGGTACCTTAACAATGTTATCTCCACCCGAAACAAGCCATCGGCCATCTGGGAGAAACTAATGGCATTTACCTTAATGACCTCTCCATCTATCCGCTACATTTGGATCCTCAACCCAAAGATGGGGTCCAATCTCAAAGTGGGCAGCTGCCATTTCGAGACACAACAGATCAATATCCCAACAAGCATCTTAATCCGCCTTCCTCCAGCACCATCCAAAATCCCAACCAAAAAGTGTCCGACTAAACAAACACCAGACCCATGAATCAAATCAAGATTTCACTATCGCAAGTTCCAAGATTCGTCACTTCATTTCTCCACCACCCTACATTGTAGGATTTGGCCGGTGCGGCTCCGGCGATGATAGCTCAAGACTGGGACAGAGTTAGGCCTTCAAAAATAAAAGATCTCTTCCCTTCTGGCGGCGGCTATCCTCCATGGAGTCCTTTTTCTGGACCTTCGCTTTGTCCTCTCGTGCTCAGAATCCCTCCCTAACTCTCTCTCTCTGGCATTAGGAGGATGGGCAGGCGGTTACTTGGAGGAGGTGTGCACCAGGGTGAAGGAGGGAGTCGACCTCCAACTCCTTTTATTCTCCCACGCGACGCCTCGGATCAAGGGAAAATGGGAACCCATCCGACATGCGAAGACCGAGAAATCAGACGTCGCATCAGGGCCTAAACGTCAGAAGGAAGTCAAGATGCCATGTGTCACCAAAATAAATACTAGGAGTTACATTCCCCATAATTAATTACCGGGGGTTACAAATAGTGTCCCTTCGTCAACAAGTCACCGAGTTGGCTCGGCGCGAGGAGGGCTCGCTCCTGGGAAAGATGATAAGCCCCTGTGAGGGTTCTTTTTATCTTTTCTTTTCCTCTTCGTTGTTTCCTCTATGATAAATAAGGGAGGTTTTTTGCAACTTCTATTTTCGCTGCCATCCTCAAGATGTTTATCTCCATCAAACTATGTTCTGCGTTTTGGAGATCGATAGGTCGGTCGAAGCTTGTAAGCTGCCCGAATCCGAGCAAAACTTTGGAGATCGCGTAGGTCGGCCAGGGCTTGTAAGCGGCCCGAATCCGAACAAAGTTTAGGAGAACATTTAGGTTGGCCGGGGCTTGTAAGCGGCCCGAATCCGAATGAAACTTTGGAGATCGCTTAGGTCGGCCGGGGCTTGTAAGCTGCCCAAATCCGAGCTAAGTTTAGGAGAACGTTTAGGTTGGTCGGGGCTTGTAAGTGGCCCAAATCCGAACGAAACTTTGGAGATTGCTTAGGTTGGTCGGGGCTTGTAAGCTGCCTAAATCTGAGCTAAGTTTAGGAGAACGTTTAGGTCGGCCGGGGCTTGTAAGCGGTCCGTAACCAAACAAAACTTTGGAGATCGCTTAGGTCGGCCGAGGCTTGTAAGCTGCCCAAATCTGAGCTAAGTTTAAGAGAACGTTTAGGTCGGCCGGGGCTTGTAAGCGGCCCAAATCCGAACGAAACTTTGAAGATCACTTAGGTTGGCCGAGCTTGTAAGCTACCCAATCCGAGCTAAGTTTAGGAGAACATTTAGGTCGACCGGGGCTTGTAAGTGGTCCGAATCCGAACGAAACTTTGGAGATCGCTTAGGTCGGCCGGGGCTTGTAAGCTGCCAGAATCCGAGCTAAGTTTAGGAGAATGTTTAGGTTGGTCGGGCTTGTAAGTAGCCCGAATCCAAACGAAACTTTGGAGATCGCTTAGGTTGGTCGGGGCTTGTAAGCTGCCCGAATCTGAGCTAAGTTTAGGAGAACGTTTAGGTTGGCCGGGGCTTGTAAGCGGCCCGAATCCGAACGAAACTTTGAAGATCGCTTAGGTCGGCCGGGGCTTGTAAGCTGCCCAAATCTGAGCTAAGTTTAGGAGAACATTTAGGTCGGACAGGGCTTGTAAGTGGCCCAAATCTGAACGAAACTTTGGAGATCGCTTAGGTCGGCCGGGGCTTGTAAGCTGCCCGAATCCGAGCTAAGTTTAGGAGAACGTTTAGGTCGGCCAGGGCTTGTAAGCGGCCCGAATCCGAGCTAAGTTTAGGAGAACGTTTAGGTCAGCCGGGGCTTGTAAGCGGCCCGAATCCGAACGAAACATTGGAGATCGCTTAGGTCGGCCGGGGCTTGTAAGCTGCCCGAATCAAGCTAAATTTAGGAGAACGTTTAGGTCTTAATCATACTGAGGGCGCTCGGCCATACCGAGTCTTTATAAAGTAGGACTTGATCCAGCCGAGGTTCGGAGATTCAACTGAAAGCTCGGAGAAATAGCTCGGTTGTGCCGAGAGTGAGCTAGAGGTATCCATTTCTCATTACAGTTTTTTCAAAGAAGCGACATGTCGTAGATAATAGGAATACTATGCCAAAGTTATAAATGGGGCAAGTCAAAGAGGCGTACCCTACTGATAGTATACGCGGAGATTGTCCGAGCTCCACATCCGGGGAATGGATTTCCGCTTAGATCCTGGAGCTTGTAGGTGCCAGGTCCAATGACTTCCGCTACTTGGTAGGGGCCTTCCCAGTTCGGCGAGAGCTTTCCTTGCTCTAACGGTTTGGAGACGGATGTTTTTTGGAGGACAAGGTCGCCAGGCGAGAAGGATTTACCCTTGACTCTGGAGGCATGATAGCGGGCCACTCTTTGTTGGTACGCGGCCATTCTAATTCGAGCTTTTTCCTTGATCTCTTCCACCAAGTCGAGACTGGTGTGGAGCTGCTCATCGTTAGCCTCTTCTGAGTAGCTTTCCACTCACGGAGAGGGAAGGCCTATCTCCATAGGGATGACGTTTTCGTGCCAAAGGCCATCCGGAATGGGGTCTCGCCGGTGGGGATTCTCTGGGTGGTGCGGTAGGCCCATAAAACATGATGAAGCTCATCTGCCCATCTGCCTCGGGCTCTGGCGAGCCAGCTTTAATCAAGTAGGGTCCGGTTTGTTACCTCGGCTTCTCCATTAGCTTGCAGATGCCATACTGAGGTGAGGCGATGACTGATGCCATGATCCTCGCAAAACTCTCGGAATTTGGGATTATCAAATTGCTTGCCATTGTCGGTGATGATGGTATGCGGGAGACCAAAACGGCAAATGATGGATTTTCACACAAAATCCCTGGCCCGAGCTTTGGTTATTTGGGCAACTGCTTCAGCCTCGACCCACTTAGTGAAGTAATCAATGGCGACAAATAAGAACTTCCTCTGTCCTATGGCAAGGGGAAAAGGGCCGAGAATGTCCATCCCCCACTTAGCAAAGGGCCAAGCGGAGGAAATAGGGACCAGACTAGCAGAGGGAGCCTCTGGATGTTGGAGTGCCTCTGGCATGGGTCACAGACTCGGATAAGGTTATCGGTATCCTTTTGCATGGTTGGCCAGTAATATCCCTGGCGAAGCACCTTGTGGCATAGAGATCGACTCCCTAGATGATTGCTGCAAATTCCTTCATGCACCTCCCGAAGAGCATAATCAGCTTCAGACGGGCGGAGGCATCTGAGTAGCGGCATGGAAAAGGACTGCTTATAGAGCTGGTCATCGATCAGCACGTAGTGGGTACTTGCAGTCTCAGCTTCCTTGCTTCCCTGCGGTCGGCTGGGAGCGACCCTTGTTTAAGATACTTTAATACAGGGTCGAACCAAGACGGTTTGACCTCAATCTGCATCACTCGGTCCACCTCCGCGATGCTAGGCCTTTCCAGGATTTCCAAGGGGAACTTCCGCTCGAAGTCCATCGACTCGCAGTTGCTAGCCGGGATAATAGGTCGGCACGAGCATTTTCGGATCTGGGGATCTGGATAACTTTAAATTCAGAGAAGTGAGAGAGTAGGTTCCGCACCTCTTGGAGATATCGAGTCATGTTTGGCTCTCGAGCTTCAAACTCGCCCCGCACTTGACCAGCTACCAGCTGAGAGTCGGTGAAGGCATTTAGCTTCTTCACTTTCAGATCACGGCGATTCGGAGTCCGGCGAGCAGAGCTTCATACTCGGTCTCGTTGTTAGAGGCTAGGAAGGAGAATCTAACGCCATACTCGAAGGTCACCCCCTCTGGGCTGATGAGGACTAAACCAGCACCGAGCCATTGGCGTTGGAGGATCCGTCGACATAAGCAACCATAGGGCGCTCGACTTTGGATGCTCGGAGGAGTCCGGAGCGGAGCCATCTTCTGGGATAGTGCATTCAAGGAGGAAGTCGGCTAGAACCTGCGCTTTGATGGCCAGATGAGGCTGATATCAGATATCATGCTCGCTCAATTCAACGGCCCACTTTGCCATTCTTCCTGATGTCTCAGGGTGGTGGACCACCGCCTTGATGGGCTGGTTGGTGAGGACTGTTATAGAATGCGCCTGGAAATACGGTCGCAACCTCCGAACCGACGTTATCAGGGCTAAAACTAGTTTCTCAATTCGGGTATACCTCGTCTCGGCGTCCCGGAGCAATTTGCTGACATAGTAAATCGACTTTTGGGTCTTCTTCTCATCTCTGACCAAGACCGAGCTAATCGCGCCTTCTGAAACTGCTAGGTACAAAAATAGCATCTCTCCAGGATTTGGGCTGCCGGTGGTGAGCCGAGATACTTCTTGAGGTCTTCAAATGATTTTTGGCATTCAGGAGTCATTGGAAGTTCGTAGCGGATCGGAGAGCTTTGAAGAAAGGGAGGCTCCTCTCGGCCGACCGAGCTATGAAGCGTTGAGGGCCGCAATCCTTCCGGTCAGGCTCTGGACTTCTTTAACAGATGTCGGGGGCGCCATTTGCTGAAGGGCTTGAATCTTCTGCGGGTTGGCTTCGATGCCTCGCTGAGAAACCATAAAGCCCAGAAACCTTCCCGAGGTGATGCCGAAAGCACACTTTGTCGGATTGAGCTTCATTCGATACTTTTGGAGTGTCGCGAAGCTCTCTGAGAGGTCTTCGATATGCTGGGAAGCTTCCTTGCTTTTGACCAGCATGTCGTCAATGATACCTCCATGTTCCGACCAATTTGCTCCTTGAAGACCTTGTTCATCAGCCTTTGGTAGGTGGCGCCTGCATTCTTCAGACCGAAAGGCATGACTCGGTAATAATAGGTACCTCGGTCAGTTATGAAGATNGGTCATAATTTAGTGACGCAAAAATGCGTCACTAAATTGGCGTCGCTATTTCTGATTTTTCCTGTAGTGCTCGGGCAGTTATGAGGCGATATTTTCTTCATCCTCGGGCACCATCCGAATTTGGTTATAGCCTGAATATGCATCCATGAAAGTCAGCATCTGATGGCCGAAAGTGGCATCCATGAGCTGGTCGATCCGGGGAGAGAAAGCTGTCCTTCGGGCATGCTTTATTAAGATCGGTGAAGTTGATGCAGATTCGCCATTTGCATTCGACTTCTTCACCATGACAACATTGGACAGCCAGCTCGGATAATTTACTTCTCAAATGATGTTCGCCTTGATGAGCTTATCCACCTCCTCTTCAATCGCTCTTTGCCGATCAGGGGCGAAGCTCCTCTTCTTCTGCTTCATGGGTCGAAATATCTCATCCACATTAAGACGGTGGACAAGGATGTCCGGACTAATCCCAGGCATATCTGAGGCTGGCCAAGTGAAGACATCAGCATTCCTTCAAAGAAAGTCGATCAGCTCCAGCTGGGGCTTCCCTTTCAGCAGCGACCTGATCCTTATGGTTCGATCAGGCCGAGCTTCGTCCAGTGGTACTTCCTCCAGCTCTTCTGGTTCTCCTCGCTGCTCGGCAAAATCCTCCCGAGCGTCTAGTCCATTGACCTTGGGCAGTCTGGATTGCAGGCTAGTGACAAAACACTGCTGAGCTATTGCTTGGCTTCCTCGAACTATACCTACGCCTCGCTCGGTAGGAACTTCATAATAGGATGGGGGATGGAGACGGCGGCTCTGAGAGACATTAGGCCGGGTCTTCCCAAGATTGCGTTGTAGGGCGACCTAGCTTGGTCACCAGAAAATCTACATACACAGTGGCCACGCGGGGTCAGGTCCCCGCACGGACCGTCAAGGTGACGACCCCCTCTGGGATAATGACATCGCCGGTGAAACCCATTAGGATGGAATCTACGGCTCGGAGACTCTCCATGAGAAGCTTCATCTTCACAAATACATCAAGGTACAAAACATGACGGAGCTTTCACTATCAATTAGAATTCGGCTTACATCATAGTTGTTCAAATTAAGAGATACAACTAGCGCATCGTGTGGGAACTGTATCCCCTGGAAGTCATCATTGGAGAAAGAGATCTCATCAGGTCGTGCTTTCTTCGGCACCGGACCTTCCTCATCGTCCCTCCCGCCTGAAGGACTACCGATGGCCTCAATCATGTTAATGTGGCTAGCGACCGGAGGATTTGGAGGAGGAGGAGGTTGTTGCTGGGGCTCAGGCCGGCGATCGCCCCCCATTTCTGGCTCGAGGGCTCCTCTGAATCGATCCAGTCTACCCGCTGGATGAACCTTTCAATCTCATTCTTTAGTTGCCAACACTCTTCAGTGTCGTGGCCATGGTCGCGGTGATAGCGGCAATATTTTGTGGGATCTCTCCGGGCCGCATTCCCTTTGAGAGGAGGAGGTTGAGGGAGTTGGCGCTCGATTTCCATGAGGATCTCCGCTCTTGAGGCAGTGAGCGGAGTGAACCGGTGGAACCTCCTAGGTGGGCTCCGAGTGCGGTTCCTTGGTGGCAGCTGGGGAATCCTTGGCGAGGAGGCAGGCTCGGCCAGTGGGCAGGTCGGTGTTTATCAGAGCCCTTGGGCTCCTTCTTCTTCGTTAGCTCAGCTCGGGCGGCTCTTCGCAACTCTTCGACTCTGGCATACTTGTCTGCCAGGGCCATCATGTCGGAGAGGTTTGGAGGGTAGCTAACCTCCAAGGCCAAGTAAAAGTCGCTCTCCTTCAATACTCTGCCTGCTAGGGCGGACATGGCCACCTCATGATTAAGGTGGTCCACCTCCAGCATGGCCGTGTTGAAACGGCCAAGATACTTCTTCAGGGACTCCCCCTCTCTCTGCTTAACCTCAGAGAGGGAGTTGGATCTCCGCCGTCGGTGGTGGCGGCTACTGACGAACTAGCTGATGAAAAGGTGGCTCAGCTCGTCAAATAAATCAACGGAACCTAGCTTCAAAGCGTTGAACCAAGTTCGGGCAGATCCTCTGAGGGTGGAAGGGAAGGCGCGACAGAGGATCGCATCTAATGCCCCGTGGAACATCATTATTGATCGGAAGCTGCTGAGATAATCGTCGAGGTCGGAGGAGCCATGATAAGGCTCGATGGCAGACAGCTTGATGTGGAGGGAATCACTTCCTCCATGATCTTCTTAGAGAAGGGAATGCCCTGCTCCACTTTATTTTGAAGTGGAGGGGCTTGCTTGGCGGCGTCAAGCTCTTGAAGCATTTCTTGGAGCTGGCGGCGGATCTCTTCGTCAGGAAGAGTAGAAGGTGCAGGACGAGGAGAGTACTGAGACGGTGTTGAATCATGGCGAGAATATACCGGGGAGAGAGATCGAGCCTATCGGGATCTAGGGCGATCTTTGACGCGGGCTCGTTGGGAAGCTAGCTCAGCTTCTCTGGGATGGCAAGGGGAGTCCGCAACCCCATGTAGGTTGGAAGAAGAGATCGCTGGATGAGCGGGGGCTGCATTCTCCTCAGAAGGGTGAGGAGCAGGAGCAGTCGGACGGGGGCCTTCGGAGCACCCCTGAATCAGGTGGGCCAAAGCCTGGACCTGCTGGACCAGTAAGGCGAACTGGTCCTGGGTCACCAGGGCCGCCGGTGGCGATGGAGTCTCGACTAGCGGTGGTGGCGATGCGACACTACTCACTGGATTAGGCCTTTGAGAAGCGACATGATCTCGGACTTCGGAGGTAGCCTTTTTTCGATTGGCCATGGAAGGAGTTTTCTTGCAGACTGAGATCCTTATCTCTCGGATCACAAGTTTTTAGGGACTTGAGGGCCCTTCCTCTAGCGCCAATTTGTTGCTGCTGAAATCTTGTCATCCGACTCGGGCGCGTTCGGGCTTCGAGATGGGCTTCCTCCTGGGTGAACCTGCAAAATAGTCCTCACACGAGAGGCGTTGGGGGTGGCCCTCTGCGAAAGACCCTCCGATGCTCAAGTCAGTGGAGATCGACAGTCAACAAAAATGAGGAGAAGGCTCTTGCTGAAGAGTCTCTCCTAGGGCTCTAAGCAAAGCCATAATGGCGGAAAATAAAGGCAGTGAGCGAGTGTGCGCACCAGAGATGGCATACCTGAGGTCATGGTATTTATAGAGGATCACCTAGTTATTTGGGAGCATCGTGGGTCCGAAGGCCGTTGAGATATGAATCCAGTTTGTTATGAGATCGGTAGGATTCGTATCTGGTTAGTTAGAAGATCGACGGCTGGGAGAGCTTGTTGACATCTCAATATCCGGTAGGGGCATAGGCTCCAGGGCTCTAGGCCACTTTCAGATATGATTTTCGTTTGGAATCTTACTATTTTATGCTTTTCCGCGCTGAATTCCGTAGAGGTATAAGTATCGCTCGGCTAGGCCGAGTGATAGAAGAGATCGGCTAGAAGGGTCGGGTGATGAAATGGCTTAGTTAGGGCCAGGAGATGATGGATGATAACTCGGCTCGAGGGGCCGAGAGATGATAGCTCAGCTCGAGGGAGCCGAGAGACGATAGACGGTAGCCCGGCTCGAGGGGGCCGAGAGACGATAGACGATAGCTCGACTCAAGGGGACCGAGAGACGATAGCCGATAGCTCGGCCAAGGGGCCGAGAGACGATAGCTCGGCCCGAGGGGGCTGAGAGACTAAGACGATAACCCGCGCCTTGGAAACTCTTGGCTTGGTGGGGGCTAGGGCGCTCCGACCTACCAAGGTTGATCTATCTCTGGCGAGTGTTGATCTATCTTAGCCACGAACATGATTATTGATGCATAGCGATTTTACCCCTCAACAATACTTAATCTAATTATATATTTAATACTATTAAGATATATTAATTTTATTAAAATATTTTATATTCTAGCAAAAAGAAAATGATTATTTTTAAAAAAGTATAATAAAATTTAAATAAAATTTAAAAATATGACAAAATGATTACTACATTTTATTATTATGAATCAAATATAATATTTTTTTAATTTTAAAAATCTTATTATTAAGTATGAAATTATTAGAAATATAAAATTTTTGATAAATATATTGCAAGGAAACAAATGTGGCCTAAAGGATCAAAGCTAAAGCATGCCAGCCCAGTGAGACATGCAATGCACCATAGCAATCGTGATTCAGCGCATGGCACCTCCCACTACCGACTCCTCGGCAGAATGCATCGTGCCGACCCAAATGCCCGCCTGCCAGCATGGGTCCAATGGACAGCTCCCACTCTGGTTATTGAAACCCTTAGTGATAGAAAAGCAATCACTAGCTATATATGTTTAATTGTGATCCAGAGAGCATTTTCTAGGATTCTCCAAATCTTTCTCCAGGTATCAACGGCAACCAAATTTCTAACGGGTGGGGTGTAACAGTGGTGGCATATCAAGTGAAACCTATAAGAACATAACAGTTGGTGCTAAAATGGAATGCCAGTTAAAGATCAAACATAAATATTTTCATTAAAAAATTGAAAAATTGGTACGTCCTTCCCCCAGAGAGAGAAAGATGTGCCATATGGATGGATCAAAGTTCCATTGGCATATCAGATTCTTTATTATTATTTTTCACTCTTTGGGGGTTCTTTTTTTCATATTTTCCTTCATTCGTGTGCTCGCTGGCAGATGTGCTCCAAAGAAAAAGACCTAACAGATATTACTGAATGAAACCTAATCAATTCTTGCAGATATTGCAGCAATCATGAAACTCAGCAATGACTGCAACCATGCATTCGAGTCCATGTTTTAATGCAATTCTGCGTCAAGCCTGTTCAAGTTGATCATCAGGCACCTTACGTGCAATACGGTGCAAAGATTTTCCCACGTGAAACAGAACGAAGATCAGAGAAAAGCTTTCATACCGAATATTTATATCCGCTAGTCTGCCACCTTCGCTTCCACTAACACGTGAAAATCTTAAACAAAACCTTTTCAGAGTGTTAGTGGAAGTTTATGGCCATGCACCGCACCTTCATTTACTTTTCAATATGTTCAGTGGAAGTTTATGGCCAGATATTCTAAAAGGTGTGTGGGAAAGTTTATAGATTATATATCATGCAAAATTGACCTAACTCAGAACTTTAACAATGTATTCGAAAAATTATCGAAGCATCAGATAGCCAAACAAACATTTATATATAGTCATAGATGCAGCATCTTCATGGAATATGGTGAACCAGCTATTGCTTCTTGAAACGGAGTGGTGAGAAGCATACGCACTGATTTCATCGTCCTACCATAGCCGAGAATTGATCAAATGGTTAAGATTCCTAGAGTGCAGTCTGATATGGGTTTCTTGGTCGAAGGTCATTCAAGCAGCAAGGAATTAATGAAATAAATTGAGTGTGAGATGGTACGTAATATATAGAGCAGGAGCGAAACGTACCCAATTCCGAGCCGGCGAGACGCAAGTGGAGATTCTCCCCTCCGCTGCCGACCATCCCAGCATCTATCAAGTCCTCCATCCAAACCAAACACCGTGAAACATTTCTAGTCCCCACGCTCAAAATACGATAAGCATATGCATTACAGGAACAGTTGGCAATGCATTCTGCTTTACATTCGTCAAGAGTCTAATATTCCTGAGAAACAAGAACCGATCTGGCAGTTTCATGCGCCCCAAGATCGAAAACCCATCCCTGTCACCACATTCCAGAGCTGTCTTTCTTACACAGCCTCCTGAAAAATTCCCTCTACTCCAATCACTTTGAAACTTGGGCTCAAAACCTTCCAAACACTTGCATGTTGGCACTGATTCAGCACTATCGCAGTACCCAAATGGACCGCATTCGCCATATCTATCACACGTACCACGAGGCAGTAGTAACCATGCATTCCTCCAACTCCTCAGGCTATGATCCCATATCAGTAGTTGCGCTTGGCCTAAATAGTCTAGTGTGAACCGAAAGTAAATTGATGATTCATCTGATAGACCATATGTCAAGAAGATTTCGTCTTGGTTAGCTATGACGGATAAATATATCAGAGAGCTGGAATTTCTCACTTGAACTCCCGAGAATGATCCCCAGCCCAACACCCAGCTTCGCCAATAAGGCTCGGAACCCCGCCATTCGAAGAACTGCAGAGACGAGCTAGGATCAGAACCAAAAGAGAAGTCCCCAGGGGATGGGTCCTGTGGACCTTTCCAAGATGTTAACTTATAGGCTTTGTGGGTCTTGTAATTGAATCCGAGCTTCATGCCGGGGAGGAGGTTGTCAGCAGGGTGATCGAAACTCTGCCATAAAAGGTATTATTGCCTTCTCTAACGACAAGATTGCCCATATTCGATAGTACAGCAGTTGAACTGCTGTTTGCTGAGCCGGTGCTCGTGACATTTGATGACCAGAATATACCACCATCTGAATCCACGACAAGTAGATTGCTGTCGTTAGACATTTTGAGAGTCGCCGAGGAATCTTTGATCGGTTTCTCTCTGTTAGCAACCCAAACAATTGTTCCTGAGCGATGTTGTTGTACCATATACCAAGGAAGAGATTAGTACGTGAATCGCCTATGCGGAAGAAGCCCATAGCAAAGTCTCCGCCGTCGGAGACTAAGTCTCGTTCAGGGAAATGGATTCTCCGGGAAACAGCCTATCACGTGAAGCACAAAAGAGCGGATGAGATAATGATGATAATAAGAAGATGGCAACATAGAGGATAGGCCCCTCCATTGCTCTACTTCCTTCTTTTCTATAATCTTCGTGCCTCAGTTATGCTCTTAGGGAAGCTATATGAGGTGGAAGTCTTCTTTTGCTCTCAGATAGAAGGCTAGAAATTAGATGAAGACCTTGGCCTTTCATATTGACTTCGAGGTTCGGATGGTAGTTGATGGGGCCGAGTGCCCATGTAGAAGGTCGGCGCTCTCCATTTCTCCGGTGCAGTGGAATATAAAGCTAATGGGCGCGCGCACTCTCTTTCTCTCACGCGCGCGCACTCAAAAAGGTTACAGCACTCGAGTTCCTTTATAGATGATTATGCGGTTGGTATGAGCAAGCATGCCATTAGCCGCCCAGCACTATGTTGGGGATTCCCATGTCCCTATCCGCCATGTTACAATCTTGTGGGTTGTTAGATTTGCCCAGCCTAGCTTTCGTCCATGGCCTATCCACTTGAGCATAGACTAAGTGAAGAAGAGGAAGAAAAGTAATAAATCTTCATTGAATCCGACTTTGAGTGAAGAAGAGTGAAATTTCATTCTGATTTTCTTTACTTAATGTATCAATTCCCAACCCTCTTACCATCGGATGCTACCGACTATCTTATTATCGTAAGTGAGCTCCAATTGGTCATTATTGTTAGTCACCGCCATCTACGTTGAATGCTACCTAAGAGGAACCACCACTCTCATCCCTTACTTCCTTCTTGGATTCTTATTCCTTTGGGACTAAGCCACTTCCTGCTATGGCAGCAGAGGATACAATGTAATTCAAACATGTAAGCCAGGGGCCAGAGTATAGGGCTTGTCGGTCCTTTCCTCTCTCAATATCTTCAAATTTTAGTTGCATGATCCTCCCCCATAGCTATGATGATAAGGTGATGACTAAGGATGCCACGATAGGCATTTCACTGGTCTTCCATTGGACTCTATTGATTAGTAGGACATCAAGTATCCAATCCTTTCGATGGGGAAACAATTATTAGTGATGGGGCCAGTTGACCTCATGAAAAATAAAATTTTTTGGACGACCCCAAAGGCCGACAGACTCTAGTGCTAGCTCCAGCGTCGGCCTCCAGCGCTAGCCAAAGGCCGACAGCGCCGGTCTCCAGCGTCGGCCCCAGCGCCAGCCTCCCGCGCTGGCCAAAGACCGATAGACTCTAGCGCCAACTCCAGCGACGGCCTCCAGCGTCGGACTCCAGCGACGGCCTCCAGCGCCGGTCTCCAAGGCCGGTACATCAAAGGCCAACACCCCCAAGACCGGCGTCTCCAAGCCAGGCAGCCCCCGGCACATTCCTAGCCGGCCCCGGCGTCTCCAGTCCCGCCGAGTCGGCCAAGGCCGTCCCCGGCCGGCCCGACTCGACCCCATCGTCTCCAAGCCAAGCGGCCCCGGCACATTCCTAGCCGGCCCCGGCGTCTCCAGTCCCGCCGAGTCAGCCAAGGCCATCCCCGGCCGGCCCGACTCGGCCCTATCGTCTCCAGGTTCGCCGAGTCGGCCAAGGCCATCCCCGGCCGGCCCGACTCGGCCCCGTCGTCTCTAAGTCCGCCGAGTCGGCCAAGGCCATCCCCGGCCGGCCCGACTCGGCCCTATCGTCTCCAGGTTCGCCGAGTCGGCCAAGGCCATCCCCGGCCGGCCCGACTCGGCCCCGTCGTCTCCAAGTCCGCCGAGTCGGCCAAGGCCAGGCCGGCCCGACTAGGCCCCGGCATCTCCAGTCCCGCCGAGTCAGCCAAGGCCGTCCCCGGCCGGCCCAACTCGGCCCCGTCGTCTCCAGGTTTGCCGAGTCGGCCAAGGCCGTCCCCGGTCGGCCCGACTCGGCCCCGTCTCTCCAAGTCCGCCGAGTCGGCCAAGGCCGTCCCCGGCCGGCCCGACTCGGCCCCGCGTCTCCAGGTCCGCCGAGTCGGCCCGTCCCTGGCCAGCCCGACTTGGCCCCGTCATCTCCAGTCCACCGAGTCGGCCAAGGTCGTCCCCGGCCGCCTGACTCGGCCCCGCGTCTCCAGTCCGCCGAGTCGGCCAAGGCCATCCCCGACCGGCTCGACTCGGCCCCGGCGTCCCCTGACCCGCCGAGTCGGCCAAGGCCATCCCGATCGGCCCGACTCGGCCCGTCGTCTCCAAGTCTACCGATTCGGCCCGCCCCGGCACTGCCTTGCCGGCTGGATGGGCCCCGGCCATCTCAGGTCGACCCAGCTCGGCCCTGACAAGACGGGACCCCCCGGTTCCCGCCAGATCAGCCCCAGCGGTTCAAAAAACCACCTCTCTGATGTGCGCCACCCGACAACGTCAGACGCACAACGTGCACCACCAACAGCCCAACTGCTGATGGGACGTAACCCACCAACCAGCCCAGATTCATGCAACGGCTCAGCAGACCTTCTGACTTCATGAAAACCCACGTGATGGTGCCAGCGCCAACCCCTATAAAAGGGTAAATTACGTCGAAAACCAGGAAAGGGCACATTTACGCACTCGATGCCCTAACTCTCAAAGGAACTACCTGATCCTTCTGAGACCTCTCCCTCCTCAAGAGCTCTCTCGAGCTCCTTCTCTACTGTGACCTCTGTCACTAACTTGGGCATCGGAGGGTCCCACCGGAGAACCTCTCCGGTCTTGGGACTTCTTTGCAGGCAACCGGTGAAGAAGAAGAGCCTCCATTCCCGACGTCCAGGAGGGGTGATCGAGCGTCATCAGATTGGCGCGCCAGGAAGGGGGGTGATAAGAAAAGTAGCGAACATCTTCCCTGAGCTACACCTTCCATCCCCTCTCTTCTCCTAGAAGCCATGGTGGTGACACGAGCCCAGGACGCCTCCGTCAGCTGCCCGGCGGGGCTCCCCCCGCTAGCTAGACAGCAGAGGCCAATCCCCTGCTACCAGCCCTCCGGTTGTCGGCCGCCACCGGACGCCGCCCTCCAAACAGCGGAGCAGCTGGCAACCCTCTCCCAGCAAGTTCAGAATCTCACTGCCATGGTCCATAGACTCCAGCAGCAGCAGTCCGTGGCCACCCAGCACCAGACTGCTCCCCCCGCCAGCCAGCAGTCGGCGAGGGGAGGCTCCCCCCGCCGGAGGACCGGCCGACGTCAAGCTTCCCCAGGAAGCCTCACCGCGAGCCCTCCAAGCGGCCACGGTCCCCTGGCCACGGCCCCAGCGAGCTTCCTCCCAAGCCACATCATCACGAGGAACCCAGGCGGAAGTCCCGACTTCCGTCTCCATCTTCTGCTTCCTCTTCTTCTTCTTCCTCCGAGCCATCCCGGAGGGCTCCGACGATCAACCGCCAGGCGGAGGAACGCCTGGAGGAGTACAACCGGCACCTCGACGAGCTCGCCAGGAAGATAAACCACAGCCGGAGGAAGAGTTTGACACTCGTCCTCCTTACACCCGCCGCATACTGGAGGAACCGGTTCCCTCCAGGTTCCGCTTCCCCCAGGTGGACCCGTACGACGGTACGACCGACCCTCTCGACCACCTCGAGAGCTACAAGGCCATGATGCAAGTCCAGGGCGCCTCAGACGCCCTTCTCTGCAAGGCCTTCCCTGCAACCCTGCGGAAGGCCGCCCGTGCGTGGCATTCACGCCTGTCCCCCACAGCATAGACTCCTTCCGGGAGCTGAGAGGGCATTCCTGGCCCACTTTGATGCCTGCCGCCGGATCCCAAGGGTGGCGGACAGCCTTTTCTTCGCCAGAAGGAAGGAGAGTCCCTGCGGGACTTTGTGTCCCGATTCAAAACGCCGCCCTCGAGGTCTACCATCTCGATGATGCGGTGGCCACCCTGGCGCTGAAGCGGGGACTC
Organism: Calamus simplicifolius; assembly: GCA_900491605.1. Taxonomy (NCBI): domain Eukaryota; kingdom Viridiplantae; phylum Streptophyta; class Magnoliopsida; order Arecales; family Arecaceae; genus Calamus; species Calamus simplicifolius. The sequence goes on along the minus strand of UESW01004444.1, from coordinate 463,467 downwards.
CTTCCATCCCGCTTCACCTTCTCCTGGACAAGAAGCCCCCGAGCTCTTACTCCGACCTCCTCCTCGGGCCCAGAAGTACATCCGGGCAGATGAAGTGACCTCACTCGCCGGGAGTCTTCAAAGGGCTCCAGCCACAAATCGCTCCCTGAGCCGAGCGGACCTCCTCGCCATCGCCGATCCGACCCCCTCGCCGGTCCGACAACAGGCCGGAGCCCTGTCCCCGATGAGGGTAAGCTCACTCCTCTCCTCGCCCCTCGATCCCACATCCTGATGGAGATCGAGGGCGAGCCCTACCTTCAACGTCCTCCCCCCATGAAGAAGGGTGTATCCCGCGACAGAAGCCGCTACTATCGATTCCACCGGGACTACGGCCACGACACCGACAGCTGCTACAGTTTGAAACGGGCTATCGAGGAGCTCATCCAATGGGGCTACCTCGGCAAGTACAACAGAAGATGCCAGAGCCGCTGCCGGCCATCATGGGGCCTCCACCAGCTCAAGCCGCCGTCGACAACACCCCACAGAGCGGACTATCGGGATGGTGTCCTGGGGGTCAGCCTCTGCGTCCAAGCGGCGAGGGGGAGGATGCTCCAAATAATGTAATGCCCGGGGGGAGACGGCTGTAATGGAGAATGTAAACAATGAAGGCGTAGTCGTCGCTATGACGATCGCCAAACACCCTGTAAAAAGGATTTTAGTTGATAGTGGCAGCTCAGCTGACATCCTTACTTACGACGCCTTTGTTCGGATGGGTTTATCTGTTGACTCCCTTCAGCCCGTGGCGACCCCGCTAGTCGGATTCACCGAGATTCTGTGAGGGTCGAGGGTGAAATATCCTTGCCCGTGACGGCCGGAACCCTGCCATGCCAAAGCACCGTGATCATGAAATTCCTGGTCGTGAGGGTCCCTTTGGCATACAATGCCATTCTTGGGCATCCGGCCTGAATCTTTTGGACACGGTTATCTCCACCCGACGTCTATTGGTGCAGTTTCCCACCAGCGAGGGAGTTGGAGAAATGCGCGGGAGATAAGCCCGTCTTACCTTGCTATCATGCGGCGTCGAGCCCTCTGGAGGCCGACCCGGCCCTGGAGGCGTCTGACCCTAGAGATTCCACCAAAGGAGGGGAGCCCGCCAAGCACCTCCTGACTTTCCCTCTCACAATGACCCAACAAGGACCGTCCGTATGGGCGGACTCCTTCCCTTGGAAGACCAGGAGCGCCTCTTAGCTTTCCTGCGGGCTAACTCGGACGTATTCGCCTGGTCAGCGTCCGACATGCCCGGCATCCCTCCGGAAGTCATCACCCACAAGCTTAACATCGACCCGCGCCACCGTCCAATCCGTCAAAAGAAGAGGAGCTTTGCCCCCGACCGACAAAGGGCGATTGATGAAGAAGTCAGCAAGCTGATCAGCGCCGGCCACATCCGGGAGGCGCACTACCCAAGCTGGCTGGCCAACGTAGTCATGGTGCGCAAGGCAAACGGGAGCTGGAGGATATGTATAGACTTCACTGACCTCAACAAGGCGTGCCCAAAAGACAGCTTTTCCTTGCCAAGAATTGACCAGCTGGTCGATTCCACCTCTGGTCACGAGCTTCTCAGCTTCATGGATGCCTTCTCCGGATATAATCAGATAAGGATGGACCCCAGCGACGAGGAGCACACCTCCTTTGTGACAGAGAAAGGCATTTACTGTTACAAGGTGATGCCTTTCGGCCTCAAGAATGCGGGAGCGACCTATCAGTGGCTGATGAACAAGGTGTTCCAGGACCAGCTCGGTCGGAACATGGAAGTCTACGTGGACGACATGCTGACGAAGAGCACCCGTGCCGCCGACCACATCTCCGACCTGGAAGAAACTTTTAACAACCTCCGTCACTTCCAAGTCAAGCTGAACCCTAAGAAGTGCGCTTTTGGGGTCACGGTAGGTAAATTTCTGGGCTTTATGGTGACCCAGCGCGGAATCGAGGCGAACCCAGAGAAGATCAGTGCCATACTTGACATGAGGCCGCCGTCCAACAAAAAGGAAGTGCAATGGCTAATGGGGAGGATAGCGGCTCTGAGTCGTTTCCTCTCCAGATCGGCGGAGAGGTGTTTGCCTTTCTTCAAGGCCCTGCGGAAGGTGAACGGTTTTGCGTGGACGGACGACTGCCAAGAAGCTTTCGACGGCTTAAAGGCATTCCTGTCCTCCCCACCGCTCCTCTCCAAGCCGAGAGACGGGGAGAGTCTTTTCCTTTACTTAGCCGCCTCCTCAGAAGCCGTCAGCTCAGTCCTGGTGTGCCTAGATGCTGACGAACCCAAAGGCCAGTCTACTACGTGAGCAAGGTCCTGCACGATGCCGAGGTCAGGTATTCCAAAACAAAAAAGTCATTTTCGCCTTGATAGTTTCTGCCCGGCGTCTTCGCCCGTATTTCCAAGCCCATCCTATCGTGGTGCTAACGGACCAACCTCTCTGAGCCATCCTGGCCCGTCCGGATACTTCGGGTCGACTCGCCAAATGGGCCATTAAGCTGGGGAATTCGACATCTCTTTCAAGCACGACCGGCCTTGAAGTCCCAAGTCCTGGCCGACTTCCTGGTCGAGTGCACTTGGGCGGAAGAAGATCTCAAGGAGGTCCCTGGGGAGCAGCCCAGGCCCGAACCGAGAGTGATGGAAAGACCTGGATCCTCCACATGGACGGCGCATCGAATTCTCAAGGGAGTGGCGCCGGCCTCATTCTTGCCGGCCGGAAGGAGAAAGAACCGAGTGCGCCCTGAGATTTCTTTTTGAAGCCACCAACAACCTAGGCGGAGTACGAGGCCCTGCTGGCCGGTTAAGATTAGCCCAGGAGGTTGGAGCAAAGCACCTCAGAGCCTACACGGACTCGCAACTCGTCTCCGGGCAAATCAACGGAGAGTATGAGGCGCACCCCGTTATGGCGCAATATCTAAAAAAGGTTCAACTCTTGACCTCCTCACTGCCTTACTTCAGCATTAGTTACATCCCCCGAAGCAAAAATGCAAAGGTCGATGTCCTCTCTCGACTGGCTACCTCCGCCGACGGCTTGACGAGGGACGCCTACATCGAATATCTAGAAAGGCCCAGTATAGAGGGCGGGAGGAAGTCCTCCGCTCACCCCGAACCTACATGGATGGATGCCTATGTCCGCTATCTCGCCGACGGTACCCTCCCTGACGACCGCAACGAAGCCAGATTGCTCAAGTGGAGGGCCTCCAAGTTCATCCTTATCGACGGGCGCCTATACAGAAGGTCATTCTCCTACCCGTTGCTTAAGTGCGTAGGCCCCGCCGATGCTGACTACATCCTCAGAGAAATCCACGAGGGCATTTGCAGAATCATCTGGGGGGCAGATCCTTAGCCCAGAAGGCTCTCCGTCAGGGTACTTCTAGCTCACTATGAAGGAGGACGCGGCCAAGCTAGTTCAAAAGTGTGACGGCTGCCAGCGCCACGCGCACATCCAACGTCAGCCGCCTGCCCCGCTGAGCCCACTCTCGGCTCTGTGGCCCTTCGCCCAGTGGGGAATGGACATCCTTAGACCGTTCCCCCCAGCTCCAGGCAGCGGAGATTCTTGTTGGTTGCCATTGACTATTTCACCAAGTGGGTCGAGGTCGAGGCGTTGGCCAAAATCACGGAGAGCAAAGTTAAGGATTTCTTCTGGAAGTCGATCATATGCCGCTTTGGCTTGCCTCACACCCTTGTCATGGACAACGGTCGCCAGTTCAACAACGAGGCATTCAAAACCTTCTGCGAGGAGCTAGGCATTTGCCACCGATTCACCTCCGTCGGCCACCCCCAACCAACGGGGAGGCTGACGTCATGAACCGCACCATCCTCAGAGGGCTTAGGACTCGCCTAGATGACTCCAAAGAACGCTGGGTAGAAGAGCTCCCAGTATGATATAAGCTTACCATACAACGCCCAGAGCCCCAACGGGCGAAACTCCTTTCAGCCTCTCCTTCGGATCCGAGGCCGTCATCCCCGTCGAGATCGGATTGCCCAGTCCATGTGTGGAGTCCTTCAATGAGGAAGGCAACCCCGTGCTGATTCGGGCCAACCTAGACTTCATCGACGAGGCGCATGATAAGGCGAGACTGCGCATGGCGACCTTTCATCAGCGAGCGGCTAAGTACTACAACGTCCGGGTTCGTCCCAAGGTTTTTCACCGTGGAGACTTGGTACTATGAAAGGCCGAGGTATCAAAGCCTACCGAGGGGGGCAAGCTATCCCCCAACTGGGAAGGTCCCTACCGTGTCACCGAGGCGTTCCACCGAGGGGCATACAAACTAGAAGATCTTGACGGGAAGCCCATTCCACGTACCTGGAATGCGGACAACCTCCGTCGATATTATCAATGATGTACTCCTAGAGGCATAAGTAATAAAGAAAAAGGTCCTTTTTCGCGACACAGTTTGTCCTCCCTTGCGCAAGTCTCTCAAAAGGAGCTCACTGGCATCGCGGCCCATGGGACACCACTCGGCTCGGGCACGGTGGTGCCCCCCGATTTGGTTAAGACCCTAAAGGCTACGTACCCGACTGAGTCACCACCTGGGCGGCACACAAAACCCCAGTCTAGTTCAAAAGGAGCTCACTGGCATCGTGGCCCACGGGACACCACTCGGCTCTGGCACGGCGGTGCCCCCGAGTTGGTTAAGACCCTAAAGGCTCCGTACCCAGCTGAGTCGCCACTTGGGTGGAACACAAACCCCCAGGCTGGTTCAAAAGGAGCTCACTGTCATCGCGGCCCATGGGACACCACTCGGCCCCGGCACGGCGGTGCCCCCAAGTTGGAGAAGACCCTAAAGGCTCTGTACCCGGCTGAGTCACCACTTGGGCGGAACACAAACCCCCAGGCTGGTTCAAAAGGAGCTCACTGGCATCACGGCCCACGGGACACCACTCAGCTCCGGCACGGTGGTGCCCCCAAGTTGGTTAAGACCCTAAAGGCTCCGTACCCGGCTGAGTCGCCACTTGGGCAGAACACAAACCCCCAGGCTGGTTCAAAAGGAGCTCACTGGCATCGCGGCCCATGGGACACCACTCGGCCCTGGCACGGCGGTGCCCCCGAGTTGGTGAAGACTCTAAAGGCTCCGTACCTGGCTGAGTCACCACTTGGGCAGAACACAAACCTCCAGGCTGGTTCAAAAGGAGCTCACTGGCATCGCGGCCCACGGGACACCACTCAGCTCCGGCTCGGTAGTGCCCCTGAGTTGGTTAAGACCCTAAAGGCTCCATACCCGGCTGAGTCACCACTTGGGCAGAACACAAACCCCCAGGCTGGTTCAAAAGGAGCTCACTGGCATCGCGGCCCATGGGACACCACTTGACCCCAGCACGGCGGTGCCCCCGAGTTGGTTAAGACCCTAAAGGCTCCGTACCCAGCTGAGTCGCCACTTGGGTGGAACACAAACATCCAGGTTGGTTCAAAAGGAGCTCACTAGCATCGCAGACCATGGGACACCACTAGGCCCCGTCACGGCGGTGCCCCTGAGTTGGTTAAGTCCCTAAAGGCTCCGTACCCGGCTGAGTCGCCCCTCGCAGCAGTTCCATACGTCCGATGCGGTTCAAAAGGAACCTGACGATGCCCCGCTCTCAGGTCACCCTCCGGGGTTCACTCCCGGACCCCGCGTTGGACTCCCAGCTTATTTCTGGGCAAGTTGCTGGGGAATACAAAGCCAGAGACCTGACCATGTCCTGTTACCTGAGCAAGGTGCAGTCCCAAGCCTTTCGGTTCTCTTACTTCCGTGTCAGCTATATTCCCCGAGCGGAGAACGCTAGGGCCGACGCACTGTCCCGTTTGGCCACCTCGACCGACGGGAATCTGGGAAGAACATATGTGGAGCACTTGCAGACCCCAAGCATTGAAGCTGTGGACGAAGCACTGCCAGTTGAGCAAGGGCCCTCCTGGATGGATGCCTATGTCCGATATTTGGCCGACGGCACTCTCCTAGAAGACCCCGTTGAGGCCAGGTTACACAGAAGGCGGGCCCCGAAGTTCCTGATGATGGATGGAAAGCTTTATCGAAGATCATTTTCTTACCCGATCCTTAAGTGCGTTAGACCAGTCAAAGCAGACTACATCTTGCGGGAAATCCATTAGGGCATCTGCGGGAGTCACCTAGGAGACAGAGCCCTAGCTTACAAGGCCTTATGGCAGGGGTACTACTAGTTGACCATGAGGAAAGACGCGGCTGAGCTTGTTAAGAAGTGTGATAGCTGCCAACGCCACACCAATATTTAGCGACAGCCGACGTCTCAGCTGACCCCCTAGCGGCGCCTTGGCCCTTCGCCCAGTGGGGTATGAACATCTTGGGACCATTCCCCCCAACCTTCGAACAACGCAAGTTCCTCCTAGTGGTCATCGATCACTTCACCAAGTGGATTGAGGCCGAAGCCCTTGCTAAGATCACTGAGAGCAAGGTGAGATCCTTCTTTTGGAAGTCTATCATATGCCGGTTCGGACTACCACACACTCTGGTCACCGATAATGGCTGGCAGTTTGACAATGCGCCCTTCTGAGAATTCTGCACCGAACTGGGTATCCATCAAAGATTCACTTCCGTCGGACACCCTCAGACCAACGAAATGGCCAAGGTAACTAATTGCATCATTCTCCAAGGACTGAGAACCCGACTGGATGATTGCAAGGGACGGTGGGTGGAGGAACTCCACAATGTGCTATGGGCCTACCACACAACGCCACGAGCCCCCACCGGAGAGACCCCATTCAACCTGGTCTTCGGGTATGAAGCTGTCATCTCAGTGGAGATAGGCTCTCCGAGCCCTCGGGTGGAGTCGTATAGTGAGGAAGACAACCCGGACCGGCTACGAGCCAACCTCGACCTGATGGAGGAGGTGCGAGACCAAGCACAACTTCGGATGGCGGTCTACCGGCAAAGAGCTACCAAATATTACAATGCCTGCGTGCGCCCCAAGACCTTTTTGGCGGGAGACCTGATCCTTCGGCGAGCTGAAGTCTCAAAGCCGACGGAAGGAGGCAAGCTAGCTCCAAACTAGGAGGAGCCCTAACGGATCACGGAAGCACTTCGTCACGGAGCATACAAGATTGAAGAGATAGATGGGAGGCTGCTCCCCCAGACGTGGAACGCTGACAACCTCCGTTGATACTATCAGTAGTGCATTTCCTTCTTACATTAAATATCGTGCTTGTATTCTTTTGGGTTTTCACCCATCATTTCACATCAATGAACTTGAGTTCTAGCATCTCAGTTTTTCAACAAAAGCCCTGGGCCAGCCAGGCACAAAGCCCAGTGTACCACTGGCAGAGCGATGTACCATCGGCTCTCAACAACTAAAGCCTGACCCGGTCGGCACAAAAAGCCCTGGGCCAGCCAAGCACAAAGCCCAGTGTACCACTGCAGAGCGATGTACCATCGGCTCTCAACAACTAAAGCCCGTTAGCACAAAAAGCCCTAGGCCAGCTAGGCACAAAGCATAGTGTACCACTGGCAGAGCGATGTACCATCAGCTCTCAACAACTAAAGCCCGACCCCGGTTAGCACAAAAAGCCCTGGGCCAGCCAGGCACAAAGCCTAGTGTACTACTGGCAGAGCGATGTACCATTAGCTCTCAACAACTAAAGCCCGACCCCGGTCAGCACAAAAAGGCATGGGTCAGCCATGCACAAAGCCTAGTGTACCACTGGCAGAGCGATGTACCATCGGCTCTCAATAACTAAAGCCCGACCCCGGTCGACACAAAAAGCCTTGGGCCAGCTAGGCACAAAGCCCAGTGTACCACTGGCAGAGTGATTGTTGTCCCAGATAGCAACCCAAGAGGGGGGGGGGGTGAATTGGGTTTTTTAAAAATTTAAACACTTTTGAAGTAAAACCCCAACTTAAAATAAATCACATATATGCAATAGTTAAGACAGAATATGCAAGGTGAAGATGAAGAGGAAGAGACAAAGAGACAAGCACAGCAAACACTAAAATTTTATAGTGGTTTGGTGTATCTACACCTACGTCCACTCCCAAGTACCTTTTGGGTCCACACTATAATCAACCTTGATTACAGCAGAGTTGTTTTACAAGATCACAACTCAAACTTGTTGTTTTCCCGGGTGCACAACGAACCCAGTTGGTTTCTAAGGTTCACCAGCACAAAACCTTACACACAAATAACTGCTTGCACAAGGCAAACTGCCTCAACTGATTCAATCACCTGATTGACTTAGTTCACAAGAAGAATAAGAATGTTTGATACAATAACTGCTCCTTAAATGGGCAAATAAGACAAGTTAACTAATCAAACAAAGAGATAGAAATAAAAGCATGATTTGCAGATTTCTATGGCTTGATTCTTCTCCTCTTTCTTGCTTTTGAATGGATCTTCCTTGAGTATTCTCTTGAAGCTCGGAAGAACAGTTGAAGAACAGAAACTAGGGCTAGTTCATTTGCTTCTTCAAACTTGGAAATCTCCTCAAAATGAAAGTGTGAAGATTAGGGATTTCTCTCTTTCTTTCAGGGAATCAATATGATCTTTTCTTTGATTTTTCCCCTTTGATTTTCTCTCGGATTTTTCTCTTCTTTTTCTTCTCTATTTTTCTTGTTTTTCTCTTCTTTTAAACAGTCATATTCATCATCCTTTTATAGATCCTTCCAATACTAAGAATAGATAAAAACTATTCGTTAGAATCAAAGTGGAAGAAAAGTTAGGAACAAATAAGGTAATAGCCATTGAGATTTAAAGTAAAAAGTAGGTTTAGAGACATTCTGACACATCTGAAAGTCGATTCTGACAATCTAGAGTCGGCTCTGACTTTCCTGCGGTCGACTCTAACTTGAAATCCCCAAACAGTCCGATTTGGAGTCTGCTCTAACTTTTCTGGAGTCGACACATTTTGCTTCTGGAGTCAACTCTAACTTTTATGGGGTTGACTCTAATTTGAGACCCGAAAAACCATCTTTCTATTTTCTGTTGGAGTCGACTCTACAGGTTCCAGGTATCGACTCTAGTCTGTGCCATTTTCCGGAGTCGACTCTATGATTCTAGGTGTCGACTCTAATGTCTGCAATCTTACCTTGACATTAGAATTGAACTCTGAACTTGATTTCTCTCGAGATTTTGATCATTTAAACAAGTTATAAACTGAAACATTTAATCAAAATCATTAGTAATTTCATGAGTTATACTCAAATAGTTTTGTTTATCATCAAAATTAATAATTGGGTCAACAATCTTCCCCTTTTTGATGATGACAAAAACTTTGAGTATATGCATTGGAATTCATAAACATTGTAAACCTTATCAAGATTTTAAATTTTTTCAATTTAAGATATAAGCCACAGTTTCAAAGTAAGCAAAATTGAAACATAAACTATATATATAAAAAAAATTACGCTCTCCCCCTGCATAATGTAACTCCCCTTTCTCTATGCATATTTCTTTTAGATTGAATGCATTCTCATCTCTCTCTCCATGATACCATTTATTCTTTCTCTTATGCATATACAATACTTCTTTTCTCCCCCTTTTTTTGTTATCAACAAAAAGGTGAAAAACAATTGTATAACAAATTTTAAGGTGATGTTCAGATTCAGAATAATTGAAGAGAAGAGTAAATATTCTAAGATTTTCATTCATTGCAACCATCATTGTATCAAACATTCAAACTTTTTTATTACATTAAAACATTTCATCACATCAATTACCAAGATATAAAAGAGTAAACATCCTAAGTACAAGCTATCAACATAATATAAAAGCTAAGTTTGATTGGACATGAACATAAAAGCTGATTGGGATTTGACTTGAGTTGGCTTGGATAGATATCAAAATAGAAAGTAGAAGGTCAATCAAGTATGTTTGTAGACAATTCTCTTCAGATGACCTATTAACTCTATAATTTCATCTTTCTGTGATCTCTTGAAGCCTTCAAGACAATCCTTAATCTGTGTAATAGCAAAATCTATATCTCTTCTTAATTGTCCAGTAGCATCAATATAAGCTCTAGATCCATCTGCAATCCCTTTCATCCTTTCAAAAATCCTATGAAGCTCAGATGATAGGTATCCACAGATCTATCCAATGTAGATGCAATCATGTCAAGTTTAGTAGAGAGCAGTCTCATCTCATTTCTCATCTCTGAATTATGCTCAGTCAATAAGGCCCTAAGCTGATCAAGTTGCCTCTCTGAAAAACCTGATGACTCAGCCAACAAATCTGACGCCACCTGAGGGGGTGAAGAAGTGCTCGGTCCAGCACCAGATGGTCTCGCAACTGATGGGCCAGCAGTAGACGGTCCAGGGACATCCTCATCTCTGGCCTCCTTAGTTCTGGCTTCTTGTCCTTTCCTGCCACTGGCCATTTACTTTCCTGAATCCCATTCTATGAATAGTAGAGATGATGTAGTAGTCCGTATATCTGAGATTCCTTTGCAGTTCATTCTCCATAACCTTCACTCCATGGCTTCTGAATACTAGTGTAAGAACCATACCATATGGCAGTGTAGATCTTTTCTTTGTAGCTGCCTCTGCCATATAACCAATCATCATTCCGGCCAAATTTACTGGTTGACCAGTGATGATACAGTCCATATAAGAATGTCTCACTCCGAGACATACTCAAATCTTCCAATCTTAGGAAATAGGATTCTCCCACAAATCGAAGTTCCAGGTTGAGTTGATTTGCCATTACCTCCTCAAATTCAGAAACTTCTCTCCCAAGCATCCTTGACAGGCTGTCAAACCAACAGTGGGCATCTCCAAAAGATTTCCTAGCGACTCTGTAGTGATTACCACTTTGGTTCCACGCACAAAACTCACGAGACCTCCTTCCCCTCTACATAAATCACTGTAGAATTCTTTCATGAGGGCAGGGTAGGTCGAAACCTCTAGTGAGCAAATTTTTTTCCAACCCATCTCTTTTATTTGTCTCCCTATTGAAAAACCTTCCGATTCAAATAGGTTAAAATCTACCTTCCTTCCTATAGTGATAACCTTTCCAGCCAATAAGTCGATGTGGGAGGATGATGGAGAAGCTTCCAGAGTGGAAGAAGAGGAAGACGAAGAACTAGAAGAAGATTCTCTCTCGGTTCTTCGAATGGAACGTCTCCCGGTGGGAATGGCTGCGCCAAACATGGATCCTCACCTTTTGGGAGCCATTGGAGGTCAATGGAAGTTGAAATCAAGGATTTTGAAGAGTTTGGAAAAGTTTGGAAAGTTTTGGAGAGGGATTTGAAGGGGATTGAAAAAGCATAGGGTCATTTGAGGTGTCGACTCTACCCTAATAAAGTGACGATTTTTTACTTAGACTCGACTCCTACAAAGTGAGGTGTCGGCTCCAAATAAAAAATCAGTCGGTGCTCGAATTAGAGTCGGCTCTGCAGAAGCCAGAGTTGGCTCTAATGAATAGACAGAAACTCTAAAGAAAAGGTGTCGACTCCAAAATTGAAGGTGTCGACTCCACAATAGTTTCAAAAAAAATAAATTTCAAGGATCTGAAACTAATCAAATTGATCATCAAAATCTAGATAAATTCTCCTTAATAATTGGGGAATCAATGAATCTAACTTCTAGATAAATTTCCTTATAAGGTGTAGAAGATTTTCAAGAAATATACCGAAATTTAGATAGTTGACCTTGAGAGTTTCAGAAAATCAATCAAAAGGATCACAAACTCCTAATTCTCCTCGAAGATACCAAAATCTCTCCTCACTCAAAGGTTTGGTAAAAATATCAGCCAATTGATCATTAGTGTTCACATAATCAAGACAAATATCATTATTAGCTACATGTTCTCTAATAAAGTGATGTCTAATTTCTATGTGTTTAGTTCTTGAATGTTGAATTGGATTCTTAGTTAGATTGATTGCACTAGTATTATCACATCTAATAGGAATTTTATCAAGTGTGATGCCATAATCTTCAAGTTGTCGCTTAATCCAAAGGATTTGAGCACAACAGCTTCCAGCCGCAACATACTCTGCCTCAGCAGTGGATAGTGCAACCGAATTTTGCTTCTTGCTAAACCAAGAGATTAAGTTACCTCCTAAAAATTGGCATGCATCACTTGTACTTTTTCTATCTAATATACATCTAGCATAATCAGAGTCAGAATAAGCAATCAAATTAAGTGTTGAGTCTCTAGAATACCATATTCCTACATTTTTAGTTCTATTTAGATATCTAAAGATTCTTTTAACAACAATAAAATGTGATTCTTTAGGTTCAGATTGATATCTTGCACATAAACAAACAACAAACATGATATCAGGTCTACTTGTAGTTAAGTAAAGTAGAGATCCGATCATACCTCGATAATATTTTTGATCTATTTTCTTACCATCTTCATCTTTGTCCAGCTTGCATGAAGGGCTCATCGGTGTGTCAAGAGGTTTAGCAGATTCCATATCAAACTTCTTAAGTATTTCCTTCGTGTACTTAGCTTGGTTAATGAAGATTTCAGCTTTTTCTTGTCTAATTTGAAGTCCAAGGAAGAAGTTAAGTTCTTTCATCATGCTCATCTCGAATTCTCCCTGCATTAACTTAGTGAATTCTTGGCAAAGACGATTGTTAGTAGCACCAAAGACAATATCATCAACGTAAATATGTACAACCAATAAATCCATTTCTTTCTTTTTAAAAATAAGGTTTTGTCAATATTTCCTCTTGTAAATTCATTTTCGATCAAGTTCATCCCTTTTGAAAATTACTCTGCTACCCATGTCGCAATCCACCTCTGGCTGATTGTTGAGCCTTTGAGTGAGCTCTTTCAGCCGCCGATGTTATTTATCCAGATGCTTCCTCATCTAAGCACCAGATGATTGAAGGAGGAGTGGCTGCTTAAGTAGGGGGTAGAAGACTGCAGTCTCTTGAAGCTTCATGATGGTGGTGCTTAGATGGCACATGATAGTGATAACTTCTCCCTGAAAAGATTTTCTGTAGATGAATCATTGACTAACGGGTGCAGCTATCACGAGCTATGTGAGAAGCTTGGGCTGCTGCTAAGTGGCCACCGAATGTTGCTTCTGTAGTTCATGAACTGCTGCATTCAAGGCTTGAACTTGTTGATTGAAGATAGCCAACTGGTTAATTAGAGCAGTTGAGGTTGGTGGTGAAGGAGCATAGAGGGTGGTCTTTTGCTGCCTAGTACGATGTGGATGCCCCCCAACACGATTAGTGAGAACCTTTGGCATGCGCGTCACCACCATAGCTATCTTAGAGGGGACGGAGATTTATAGCTCAAAGAGATAGAGCTTTCTTTCCTTCAGTGCGTCCCCTTACCTGGCGCGCCAATCTGTTGACGTCGAGTCACTTTCTTCAAGCGCCGAGGAAACGGATGTCCTCCTCGTCGGACTCCTGCAAGAAAAGTCTTCAGAGATCGGATGCTCCGGTGGGGACCCTCCGATGCTCAAGTTAGTCACTCTAGGCAAAATCCGTGAGCTTGAGGAAGCTCAAAAGAGAAAGAGAGAGAGAGGCTCAAAAGAAGAGATCTGTTTGTGAGCGTTTAGGAGTGTAATGGGTTCATTACCTGGTCGGGGGTCCCTCTTACCCATTTTATAAACGCTTAAGAGTTTGTCTGGCTTGAGTGGTTGAGGCTCCATAATGATGACTTTGATGGGTGAAGTGTCAGAACTGATGTCCGTGAAGCATGAGGTGCTGCCACTAGTCAGAGCATTAATTGATGGCAGTACAGTGGAGCTTACCTCCATGTGACGTGTCAAGCTACAGGCCGTGTCCTGTCAGAGTTGGTGGCTACAAGGCGTGGCCGATCGTTACGGCGCTTTCCAGATGTGTCCCCTACGTCACCTTTTTGGTTGTCCTATGCAGACAGGATGGGTGATAAAGTTAGTCGTGTAGGTCCCAAGGTACAGCCGTTGGAGGGGGGAATGATGTTGAGTTGAAGCCAACTATCCATCGTAGAGCATTGATTATAGAGTGCTTGCATGGCACTGTTTATACCCTTGGATGAGCTTCAAAAAAGGCCGAGGGTGAACACTTGCATGGCACTGTTCACTTGCATGGCACTGTTCACGGCCGAAAGGAGCTTGGCAGCTGCAGGTCTGAGGGTAAGCAAGAGTTGAGGCCGAGAGGAGCAACGTGGCAACCATAAATGCTTTTATACATGGGAGAGAATAAGGCAATAAATGCCTTGATGTGAGAGATATGTCGTAGCCGAAGGGGGCCTCGGAGGTTGGCCTCGAAGGTTTACCTCGGAGGTTGAGAAGGAGAGCCGAGGCGAGATGTCCGTGACACTTTATTCCATTAAATGCTCTCTGCACCATTAAAGACTCTAGCCTATTGACTCGATTGGACATTAATGACGAAAGGTGGCCCTTAGGAAACCCACCCCTTTCTCTCTCTTATTTTCTTTCTTCATTATGAGAGATGATGTTGGGAGCTAAGGCCGAAGTGGGCTTCGTCAGTTTCCTTCCTTCATGATTCTCTAACGGCGTTGGATCAGCCAGGAGGCTGATGGTTGCATTCACACCATATTGCTCAGAAGAATAAGTATTGTTGCTTTCTATTTAGTAAATAATAACACACTATTTCATGGCTTTACGATAGAGAAAAGTATCATAGAACCATGGCATGAAGATATGGCATGAAGATATTAAAGGAATATGAACATATAGAAGGTAAACATTAATCTTTCTTTTGTTGCAGCGATAGCTTACTTTTTATTCTTTTAATATTTTACATAAAATCTTATTGAATTACATAACATCAATAGTTAAAGATCTTAATTTTTGTGCAATCATTGATTTTTTAAGAAGGTTGGAAGTAAGCTGGGCTTTCTTTGTACCCAAGTTTGGCCTCTAAATATTTTTTAGACTCTTTAGTTAATCTAATTCCAATATTGTAACGCTTCAATCCAATGCATACCAGTAAAATAGAAAGCTTCACTAAAATTAATATAAATAAAATTTTAAGTGGCGATTTAGGGGTTGGAGGATGAGGACGGAGTGGCGAAAGCGAGGAGAATGTGGTGGTGAAGCAAAAAAAAGGCAACGTGACAAGAGAAACATGTGAAGTGGGACGGAGGTCGTTCAGATTTAGTGGGATTAGGGTGGGTGGTGAGGGTTAGGGTTCGGGCAATATTCTCTACTCAATGTTGGGCTTCTAACCTAGATCGAGCTGAAGAGAATTTCAATTGGTTTAGGATCCAGAACGCAGCTAAAGCCGACCTGAACCTCTAGGACCAAGCCCAAAAAGCCCAACTCCAAGCCAGGCTAGCCTGATGGGCTGCAGTCCATTTAGGCCCATTTTCAGTGCTATTCCAAGGAATTAAGTAATGTTTTCCTGACACTAGAAATTTCTGTAATTGAGCATTGAAATTTTTTTTTTCATCACTAAGAAGAGCACGTTGTGAAATAACATGGCTTACAACTTGAACGCTATCCTCACAACTTTTGAAGTTTATTGAACAACCAAACAAAATACAGAGAGTATTAACCAGTAACAATATAACACCATTTCCATCCAAAGGAACTAGTCGAAAAAAATCTTTTGAAGTTTATTGGCATGCCTTTTTTTTTCCTTATCTTTGCAAAAATATAAGCATTCAGATTATTCAAAAAAAAAAAAAAAAAGGGAACCGTCCACAAAATATCACTCTAAGCTTGCTCAGTACAGAGGCCTCAATCCTGAAAAGAATGGCCAAAGTGGGCAACTAGCCAATCAATTTGGTAGAATGTAGTGGGGTTAGTCTCATGGAATTTCGACATTTTAACAAGAAAAGCTGAAAGATGAGTAGGGTTATAAAGGATTTGAAACTGTGATAAGAAATTCTCATGAGAGCAATAACTCAAAAAAGAAACAAAAAAATAAGCAATGAAATTTTCCACCAACATTTGCTAATCATTCCATTGCACATTAATGACATGTATGCTATTATTGAAGCCATGTATGCTATTATTGAAGCTAGATATTAGAGAATCCTTAAGATTCTACCGTCCCTCTGGCATTGTAATAGTTATATTGTTTACAGAAAATATATGAAGATTTTGCATTTGGGCATCATATTCATCTTGGCTTCTCTCCATAGTAAAAGTAGGCTGTCTAGGTGTAACATGTACTGCAGTCTCATTTTCCAACATGAAAACAACAGATGACATAGTTGGTCGATCATTTGGATGGTCCTGCACACACAAGAGTCCTACATGTATGCATCTTAATACTTTGTCGAGTGAACATGACTCTATCATAGATTGGTTTGCAAGATCCTTTGCATTGCCTTCATTCCATAGTTTCCATGCCTGAATTATTTAAAAAACAAGGTCAATTTGGAATTTGATCATTAGGCATAATTAAACATAAAGTCATCATTTTGTTCACAACATAATGAAACATAGAATCACTATGGAGAGAGAAATATTTTTACTCACGTAAGCTAGCAAACTTGGAGAGTCCATGGTGAGATCAAAACTATTGTTTCGTGATTTACTCACAATCTCCAAGATCAATACCCCAAAGCTATAGACATCAGATTTCACAGAAAAAATCCCTCTCATTGCATATTCAGGAGACATATAACCACTGAATCACATAAATGTATAGATTTAATGAAAAACTAATATCATAAATAAATATTTGTTTGTTAATGAAATTTGATGAGTCTTAATGTGGAGGGAAAAAGAAAAAAAAAAATCAATTGCCCCCTATATCTATATCTATATGATGCATATAACAAATCTATTTAGTATATCTATATAGAAATATTAAATAAGTACAGTAGTGTCTAGAATACTCACTAAGTTCCAACGACTCGATTAGTATTTGCTTGATTCTGATCACCATCGAAGATCTTTGCCATGCCAAAGTCAGAAATCTTCGGGTTCAAATTATGATCTAGCAAAATATTGCTAGCTTTAAGATCTCGATGAATTATTCTTAATCTTGAATCTTGGTGAAGATATAGAAGCCCTCGAGCAGTTCCTTTGATTATGTTAAAACATTTCTCCCAATCTAACAGTTGTTTCTTTGCATGATCTATAAAGAAAAATATATTATAAATTTTGTTAATGAACATCCAAGCTTTTAATCTATGTAATGTTAAGACATTCTACTAAAATATAAAGAAATGTGCCATGCAGATTGCTAACAAGATATTAAAATTGAAATGAACAAAAGAGGAGCAAACCAAAGAGAAAGGCATCCAAGCTATTATTTGGCATGTACTCATAGATCAATAGCTTTTCTTCTCCTTCAATGCAGCAACCAAGAAGCCTAACCAAATTCCTGTGTTGTAATTTGGCAATTAATATAACTTCATTTTTGAATTCCTTCAAGCCTTGACCAGAATTTCTGCTAAGTCGTTTGACAGCAATCTCTTGCCCATTAGGCAGCTGACCCTGAAAAATGAGTATCATTTTAACATGTCACAGTGTGCTTCATTAACTTAAATGGGAACAAGAAATGAGTTCTGCTGTCTTATGAATATTGAGGAATGTCTTCCTTTTCCTTTCTTGCAAGCATTATTCTATCATAAATATATAGACTATTTGGTGATAGAAGAGGCAACTTCAAAATTCATGATTAAAGATGAAGGGCCACCCTGAACTTGATGCAGGGATGTGGTGATAAGCTATATCAAACAACAAATACATAATTCATTCAACAAAAGTACATTCATGTCCAAAATCTGGTATTCTAGTATAATTCTGTCGTTTACCTTGTAAACTTTGCCAAATCCTCCTTGTCCAAGCTTATGTGAATCAGAGAAATGATTGGTGGCAATTGATATGCTTTCAAAATTTATTAACGGAAGTCGAGAGCCATGACCATGCCTCTCTTCTCCAAATCTACTAGAAACATGTAAGTCCTTCGGAATTTCTGTACTTGAACTCAGATCATGAGGCAACCTCCCTTGATTCTTTCCAGCCTTCCATATACCTGGGTAGGACACATAGGCTGCATAAATACTGCAATATATTCAACTAAGACAAATAAGCAACATTTGTTTCATAGTATTATTACCTTTTATTTTACCTCTGATTGTCAAGCAAGTTAAAATGATCAAAAGAATTGCTCCAGAAACAGTTGTTGTAATGAATATTATCCTTGTCTTTTTCTTGTTGCCTATTGCTGGAGAGAAAGAAGGAAAAAACTTTAGAAGCATAACGAAATGCATTTGAAAATCTGTCAGCTGCCAAGTAGGTAAAAATGATTTTTTTAAAAAAAAGCTCTAGAAATAGATGCTATGAGAACCATTATCCTTATTTCTCTCTTGCTTCCTGTAAGTGGCAACAAATTTATAAATGTCAAGTAAGACCATTTTGTCCTACCTCAGACCATTCTTCCATATTTCTTTTCAAAAATCTAAATGTACAATTAAATGAAAAGAGAAAATTATTACTTGAATATAATGGTCTAGATCTGTCTTTATATAATGATATGATCAAGATCACAACTACAGTTGAGTTGCATAGATGAAAAGCTTGGTAAGCTGAACAAAATTCTAAAGTTAATATTCATTAGTGATGCATCATAAATAATAAGAAAGCAGCAAAATCATAGCAAGGAGTGCTTAAGCAAAGTTTCAGCAAGTTCAATCTAAACTTTCAATAAGTATTTTCTTCTATTTTTAAGGGAAAAGGAGGGTTTTAACCCACCTAGTTTATTAAAAAGAAGAAGAAGAAAGTATTACAAGCTCCTCCCTCTATTCAAGCTGAAGTTAAGCAACTACTGGATGTCAGTTAAATTGAGAAGCAGCACAAGTCATTGCAAACAGCAAATAATTTAATTTAACCTCTATCAAATAAATTTGTTTTAATTGGGGACAAGTTTGCCCTGTTTACAATAAGGATTTACATTAGGGATGGAGGAGCAGAGTGTATCAGAACACAGCAGCAGGAAAGTGCCATGCAAATAATAAATGACAGCTCCATCTCGGTGTAACAATATAGTATAGATTATTCAGAATCTTTGAGACAACCATAATCAGTGGAGGTCAAATCTGACGGCATATCAAGTGGAAAAGATAAGAACTTAATAATTGGTGTTCAAACAAAATACAAGTCAACAACCAAAACATAATTTTTATTTTCAAATTATGAAGAATGAAAAAGTGATATGTCATCAGGAGGGAGGTGCCAAATGGATGGATCAAAGTCCCATGGGCTTATCAAACTCTTTTCTTTTGGGGGTAATGTTTTCATTTTTCCTTCATTTGTGTGCATGTTGGCAGATGTGCTCCACAGGAAAGGATCTCACAGATATTTATTGAATTAAACCTAATCAATATTGGCAGATATTGCAGCAATCACCGAACTAAGTAGTGAATGTCAACCATGCATTCGAGTCCATATTTATATGCAATCGTGTACCAAGCCCATTCAGTTTTATTCTCAGACACCTTGCAGTACAAAATTTTTCCCTGTCGAACAGAACAAAGATCAGAGAAAGGTTTTCCCGCTGATTATTTATGCCCGAGACTCTACCACCTCCCTTTTCAGTTAACGTGAAAATCTCTACCACCTCTCTATTTTTTAGTGGTGACATGGCATCCCACAATACTTTAATTCTCGAGAGTTCATTGACTTGTGGTTCCTTCTTCTTCCTTTAGTTTTTCAATATGTTCAGTGAAAAATTATGTCAGATATTTTAAAAATTTATGGGAAAGTCCATCTATGATATATCGTACAAAATTGAGCTAACTCAGAACCTTAACTTCATAGTTATAGATGCAGTGGCCACCTGAAAAATAGTTATATGTCCGGTATCTTCTAAGAATATAGTGAACCAGATGCAGAGGCGATGGTTTGCTGTCCGTTCAAACAGTGTTAGAAGCATATGCACTAACATCATCGTCCTATTGTCGTCAAGAATTGATCAAATGTGCCGGATTCTTACAGTGACTTATATTACATGCTTGACTGCTAAAATATGGTACTGCTTGCCAAATAATTAATGGAGGAAAGGAATAATTAATGGAAAGAGAGCAGGAGCTGAACATACCAAATTCTGAGCCTGCCAGACGCAAGTAGAGGTCCTCCCCTCCATTGGTTGTCATCGCAGTATCTATTAAATCCTCCATCCAAACCAAACACCGGGAAAAATTAGCAGTCCCCACTGTCAAATAAGAATAAGCATATGCAGTGCAAGAACAGTTGGCAGCGCATTCTGCTTTACATTCGTCAACACTCTTATTCCTCAGAAACAAGAACCGATCTGGTACTTTCATGGCCTCCAGAGTAAAAAATCCATCCCTATTACCACATTCCAAAGCTGTATTTCTCACACAACCTCCAGAAAAATTCCCTCTATTCCAATCACTTTGAAACCTAGGCTCAAATCCTCTCAAACACTTACATGTTCGCACTGATTCGGTACCATCACAATACCCAAACGGACCGCAATAGCCATATTTGTCACACAAAGGAAAAGGCCATTGTCTAACAATGCTCCAATTCTTCGAGATATCACTCCATCCCAGCAGTTGAATTTGGCCTGAATGGTCTAGTTTGAACCTCGTATTCGATGAACCATCGGGGACACTAAATGTAATGTAGACCTCGTCGTCCGTAGGCATGATTACTTGACTTGTTATAAAGATGGAATCCGGCATTTGTTCTCCATTAAAAATGTCCCGTGCAACACCAAGCATCGGTAGTAAGGCTCGGAACCCCGCCATGTGAAACGCTGGAGAAAAGTGTTAGGGTCGAATCCATAAGAGAAGTTCCCAGGGGAGGGGTCCTGCGGACTGGTCCAAGATTATAATTGAATTCGAGCTTCATGCCAGGAAGGTCGGTGTCACCAGGATGATCGAAACTCTGCCATAAAATGGTATCACCGCCTTCCCTAAGAACAAGATTGCCAGTGTTTTGAAGGACAGCAGCAGTACTGTTTTTTGATGAACTGGTTCTGGAGACATTGGATGACCAAAAGATAGCACCTTCTGAATCGATGACTTGGAGATTGCCGTCGTTTGAGATTTTGAGAGTCGCTGAAGAATCATTTATCGGTTTATCTCTGTTGGCGACCCATACAACTGTTCCACGAGCAATATTGTTGTACCATATACCAAGGTAGAAACGAGACTTTGAATCACCGAGACGGAAGAAACCCAGAGCAAAGGCTCCGCCGTTGGAGACTAAGGTCTCGTTCAGGGACATGGATTCACCGGCAGATAGCAAATCATTTGAAGCACAAAAGAGGAGATGAGATGACGATGATAACAAGAAGATGGTAAAAAAGAGGAGAGGCCACTCCATTGCTCTTCTTTCTTTTCTATTTTCTTCATGCCCCAGTCATGCTCTTAGCCAAGCTAAACGAGGCCAGGAATTTCGCAAAAAAGGATTAATATCACTCACAGACACTCAAAGGCATGGCGTAGTCTTATTTCTTATAGCTCATGAAGCTCATTTAATAGAGGAATGATGGTGCAAGACCAGACCTTTTCTTGAAAGAAAAGTCACGATTTTTATTTTTGGGAAAATTCATTTTGAGAAAAACAGCCGTGAACTAACAACCTGCTTTAACCAAAGGTTCCATTTGCAAATGGAATGGATTACATAGGCTGCATATAAAAGCAAAGAATTAAGATAAATTCTATGTTTGAAACAAATGAAAATTAGTTTTAATGTGTTACTTTCCTAAGTTTCCCTATATCATGATTAGTTGGAAATAATGATGTGAAAATTATTGTACTTATATTCTCAAATCATGTTTTATATTATTATAATTATATTTAATTATAATTAATAGTTATAATTTAATAAATGATGATTGCATTTAATTAACACATAATTATATAATAATGATTATAATTTAAAATTTATTATAATCATTATAAATAATATATTACTATTAATTATAATATAAATAATTCCTAATAACGGAAATTTAATAATAATATTATCATAAATTATAGTACCACAATAATATATTATTACATTTATTTTTTAAATTATAATGCACTATAATACTGTAATATATCATAACATCATATCATATTATATATTGCAATATATTACTAATAGAACTATATTATATAATTATTAATATAATGATAATTTATCATAGTAACAAAAATATTGACTATGATAGGGATATTTTTTTAAAAAAAATTATTTAAAATTATTATAAATTCTATCGAAATTGATAGAATTTGCAATAAAAAAGTAATTTTATAATTAATAGTTGAGATTTCTAACCCATGATTTACTATATTTTTTTTTAAAAACAAGTCTAAATGAATTTCATTCAAATTGTAAAATTTATTTGTTCCAAAAAACACGTAAGTTTCCTTAGAATTTCTCCTTCAAACATTATTAGAAACATGGTTTTAAATCGTGGATAACTAGACCAGGCGCCCCTGTTCTAATGGCACAATATATATAGGAGGACCCCACCAACTTTAGCTTCGTTTGATAGGAAACCACGTGGAAGCTAGGGAGGGATAAAGCTTCCAAACCCGGATTACGAATATAAATATTGCAAATTTCTACGCTGCTCCTTTCTTTACGTCAAGGCTTAACGGTCAATTCCCTCTTGCATAAAGATTCCATGGTAGCAAGCTGACGTAGATTAATTAACTAAGAAAGAAAGCCATCCATCTGTCCACTGGCATGCTTTGTAAGTCAGTCAACCATCTGGTTTCTATAGTCGACACTAGGGTTGAAATGACCAATATTGTGACTCATTTAATCTTTAATGCAGCACCTGTGAGCCAACCGTTTGGTATTTCTCTTTCAAACATTATTGGAAAGGAGGACCCCACCAACTTTGACTTCGTCTGACAGGAAACCACGCGGAAGCGTAGGAGGTGCAACTTCCAAACTCTGGATTACGAATATTGCAATTTTTTAATGTAAAACAGCTAATAACATGCCTAATATGATTTAGATCGATATGATATTTTAAAATAAAATAAAACAGTAAAAATAATATCGAGAATTATTTTCGTCATCGTTCTGACTTCAAGATAAAATAAGGAAGAAGCTTTGAATTTTGATTCTTCTGGTCCTTTCTTTACCCAATTAGATGGTGTGTGGTTTTCTCTTATCGTAGAGCAGGTACCAGGGACCAATTTTTATATACAAAATTCTTTAAAAATTTCTGTCATCATAGAAATTTTCGAAGCACGTTCGGGCGATGATTACGGAGCTGTTTTGCACGTTCTCATTTTAAAATACATAAACCACAAATGTAAGTTGGTTATTCCCTGACCACTAGGAATCTAAATTAACCAATATTCTTCCACTTGGTTATGTATTTTCACCATGCACGATATTAACATACGGATCATAGCGACAGTTCCTCTAAATGTGAGTATTATCTTCCATGTATCACAATATGTTACACTTCCCAACATAGCCCAAATAACTTAATGAATAAACCCTATGTTTATTCGTGGTCCAAACATAATGATATTCCTCAAAACAAACAAATATGTATACAACTTAAAGGAGAAATATCCAAACTGAATAAGAGTTTCATTGAAGAACAAGTATATACAATGACATTACATCACGGAACTAAGTCCCATTCGCGCTACATGATCCTTGAAACCTTTTGGTGGCATGCCTTTAGTCAGAGGATCCGCGATCATCAATTCAGTGCTGATGTGTTCAATAACCACTTTCTTTTCTTTAACACGCTCTCTTATGGCTAAGTACTTAATGTCGATATGTTTACTACGACTACCACTCCTATTGTTCTTAGCCATAAAAACAGCAGCTGAATTATCACAGTACAATGTCAAGGGCCTCGAAATAGAGTCCACAACTTTAAGCCCAGATACGAAACTCTTCAACCATACACCGTGTGAGGTAGCTTCAAAACAAGAGACGAACTCAGCCTCCATAGTGGAAGTAGCAGTCAAGGTCTGCTTGGCACTCTTCCATGATACAGCTCCATCAGCTAACATAAACACGTAACCTGACGTTGATTTACGTGAATCAATACAGCCAGCAAAGTCTGCATCACTATATCCAATGACTTCCAACTTCTCAGTCCGTCTATACATGAGCATGTAATCCTTGGTTCCTTGAAGGTATCTCATAACCTTCTTTGCAGCCCGCCAGTGGTCAACACCTGGATTACTCTGATATCTCCCAAGCATTCCAACAACAAATGCAATGTCAGGCCTGGTACAAACCTGAGCATACATAAGGCTTCCAATAGCTGAAGCATATGGAATGGGTCTCATCTGTTCGCGTTCGAACTCATTTTTGGGACACTGATTCAAGCTGAATCTATCACCTTTCACAATGGGTGCTACACTCGGTGAACAATCTTTCATGCGAAACCTTTCTAGAACCTTGTTGATATAGGTCTCTTGAGACAAGCCCAAAATGCCTCTAGATCTATCTCTATGGATCTTTATGCCAATGACATAAGATGCCTCACCCATATCCTTCATATCAAAGTTCTTTGAGAGAAATTGTTTCACCTCATATAGCAAACCCTTGTCATTAGTCGCAAGCAAAATGTCATCCACATATAACACAAGAAAGCAAATCTTGCTCCCACTGACCTTTTGGTATATACAAACATCCATGATGTTTTCTTCAAAGCCAAATGAAGTAATAACATCATGAAATTTCAAATACCATTGTCGGGAGGCTTGCTTTAATCCATATATGGACTTATTCAGCTTACAGACTAAATTCTCACCACTACTAGAGGAAAATCCTTCTGGTTGTTTCATGTAAACCTCTTCCTCTAGATCACCATTGAGGAACGCCGTTTTCACATCCATCTGGTGTAACTCTAAATCAAAATGAGCCACCAATGCCATGATTACACGGAAGGAGTCCTTTTTAGATACAGGAGAAAAGGTCTCCGTGTAATCTATTCCTTCCCTCTGAGTAAATCCTTTGGCAACAAGTCTAGCCTTATGTCTCTCAATGTTGCCTTCTGAGTCTTTCTTAGTTTTAAAGACCCACTTACAACCAATGGCTTTTACACCATCAGGCAACTTGACAAGATCCCAGACTTTGTTAGATGCCATAGAATCCATCTCTTCTTTCATGGCTTTGTACCACAAGTCAGATACATTAGAACTCATGGCCAGTGAAAACGTTTCAGGATCATTTTCGGCTCCAATATTGTAGTCACATTCTTGCAGATACACAACATAATCACTAGGAATTGCTGGTCTCCTAGTCCTAGTAGACCTCCTCAATGTTGCCTCAACATTCTCCTGTGAAACAGGATCATGTTGCTCAACAGGTTGTTCAACAATTTCGGGTATTTGCTGAACTTCAAGGTCTACTGGATTTGGATCAGCAGTTTGTGGAATCTCTTGGACCTGTTGCTCAACATGTGCACGAACACAAGGCGCACTGTGAACTACAACAATCGGTCCACTACTTGAAGTGGAGCATTGAGCATCTTGATGACCTTTCCCAAGACCAAGGTCTTGAAAATGATCGCTCCCACTAATTAAGTCGTTTTCAAGAAATTTAGCATTTCTTGATTCCACAAATCTAGTGCTATGAGAAGGACAATAAAATCTATATCCCTTGGATCTTTCGGCATAACCAACAAAATATGCACTTAAGGTCCTCGGGTCCAACTTCCTTTCATGTGGATTATAAATCCTCACCTCAGCTGGGCAACCCCAAACGCGTACATGTCGCAAACTCGGTTTCCAACCTTTAAACAACTCAAAAGGTGTCTTTTGGACAGCCTTGGTTGGAACCCGGTTTAATATGTACACCGCTGTCTTAAGGGCTTCAGTCCATAAGGACCGAGGAAGTTTGGAGCTGGCAAGCATGCTCCTTACCATGTCCATTAATGTTCGGTTTCTTCTTTCAGCTACACCATTCTGATCTGGAGAACCAGGTAAGGTGTATTGGGCAACAATCCCACAATCTTGAAGAAACTTTGCAAATGGACCGGTAGCTTGTCCACTCAGTGTATCTACCGTAGTATTCTCCTCCCCTATCAGATCTTACGATCTTGATTCGTTTGTCACATTGTTTCTCTACTTCAGCCTTAAAAATTTTGAAAGCATCAAGTGCCTCACTTTTGCTGTTCAATAAGTAGAGATACATGTAACGCGAATAATCATCAATAAAGGAGATGAAATACTTATTACGGTATGCATCTATATCAGGACTACAAATGTCTGTATGAATTATTTCTAACAATTGAGAACTCCTCTTTGCACCTTTCTTTGACTTGTTAGTCTGCTTACCTTTAATGCAGTCTATACAAGTACTAAAGTCAGTCCAATCAAGAGTACTAAGTACTCCATCATGTACCAACCTCTTGATTCTATCAATGGAGATATGACCTAATCTCCTATGCCACAAATTAGACGAATTCTCATCAACGACACATCTTTTAACACCAACATGCATAGAAGAATAGTGATTATCATTTTCTAAATTAAGACGAAAAAGACCATCAGACAATGTACCACATCCAATAATCTCAGATCCATAAGAAATACTGAAAGATGAATCCGAAAATTTAAAGGAATATCCACAAGATACAAGTCTTGAAACAGAAACTAAATTCCTAGCAAAACCAGGAATATAAAATGTCTTTTCCAAACTTAAAATAAAACCACTATCTAAAACAAGTTTGCAAGTTCCAATGGCTTCCACATGTGATGACATCTTGTTTCCAGAATAGATGCAGCATTCACTTCCCACTGGTTTCCGCAGGTCTTGCAATCCCTGCAAGGAGTTGGTAACATGGATTGAAGAACCAGAGTCAATCCACCATGTGTCTTGAGTAACATTAATCATGTTAGATTCATAACAGACAAAAGAGAGTTGAGTACCTTTCTTGTCAAGCCACTGTTTGAACTTGGCACAATCCTTCCTCAAATGCCCTTTCTTCTTGCAGAAGAAACATTTGGAACTTTTCTGAATGTCCCCTTTGGCAGGAATCTTGCCCTTGTCTTTGCTTGAAATTTCTTTTTCTTTCCTGGTGTTGTCAAATTTACCTTCTCACCCTCTTCCACAGCAAGTCTACCCTCCTCTTGAACACACATGGTCATAAGTTCATTAATTGACCATTTATCCTTATGTGTGTTATAAGAGATCTTAAATGGGGCATATTGCGGTGGTAGAGTGTTGAGAATGTAATGCACTAGAAAAGAGTCAGACATCTCAACTTCAAGTCTCTTCAATTGAGCCGCAATGTCCCTCATCCTCATAATGTGGTCACGTACACCGCGTATACCACTCAGTTTTATGGATGAGAACTGGTGAATTAGGGTGCTAGCTAAAGCCTTGTCTGAAGATACAAATTGATCATCGATCGCCTTCAGCAAGTCACGGACATTGTCATAATGCTCAAGGGAAC
This sequence comes from Calamus simplicifolius, assembly GCA_900491605.1. NCBI lineage: Eukaryota > Viridiplantae > Streptophyta > Magnoliopsida > Arecales > Arecaceae > Calamus > Calamus simplicifolius. Next base: position 436,239 of record UESW01004444.1, on the reverse strand, counting down.
CCCTGATGCCATCTGAGATCTTGGTCTTTATGAACATTATTGAGAGACGATTAGATCGCTCCCATTTTTCATAAAGAACAGAATCTTCAGGGGCGGTTCATCCTTCCTTATGGCGTAATCAATGTCCTTGCACCCTAGATGAAGGAGAGTTCTCTCCTTCCAAATTTTATAATTGTCCCCTCTGAGCTCAGGAACATCACAAATCATATCAGAGAAATTAACAGGCTGACAAACTGCAAAAATTAAATAACCATACTCATGTTACAAAACTTTGAAGCTCTTTAAACAATATGACATATCTACCAATGTAAAATACGTCAAAATATGAATCTACTGACATAAAACTTGCCTGTGGGCTGAAGTATTAATTCAATTAGATTCACATTTAAACTATATGATAAAATTATCAAATTATACCCTTAATTTCTAATCCCTGTGGGTAAATTAGAAAATATAATTTGACATTTTATCCTAATTAATTATATAAATAACAAAATTTTCTATGGAATAAATTTTATTATATCCATATAATTAATTATAATTAATGTCTATTATTTATGTGATTTATTAACTTTATTATACAATTTTATAATTAAGGATGCTGTGGCTACTCCTCAATTATTCAATTGTATTTATCACTTAGACATTATTTAAATTTTATGCTCAATTATGTCACTTAAGATGCATGCATAATTCACAAAATTTATACACACAAATTCTAAATATAATTGAACATAAATATGCCAGGCTAATGGCCCAATCACTTAATGAACGAGCCAACAGCCCGTCATCCTCACCCAATTCTAACAGTTTAATTTAACCAAAATCTCTCAATCACCTCAAAAATTTTTCGGATCAAATGCTGCAATCAGCATACTGCAGTCCAGACTGGGCGCATGGCCCAGCCTGGCAGCTGGCTCAGACTGAGCGCACGGCCCAACCTAGATGCTAGCTCAAACGGCTGGGCCAGCCATGCGTTGGGCCAGTGGGCCAGGCACTGGCCTGGCCCAGGCCGGTGGCCCAGCCAAGCGCTGGGCCTAGGCGCTACCAGCGCTGGCTGGCAGCCAGCGCTAGCGCCTAGGCACTGGCTGGCAGCCAGTGTCCGGGAGCTGGCCCTTTTTTTTTAATTCTAATGCCAGGCGTTTTTTTTAATGATTAGCACATTTTTCGTAAGAGACGTCTTTCAGACGTTCTCTTCCCGTGCACATATCCGAAGTAAGAAACCCATGCTTCCTTCTCTTATGGTGATTTAATATGAGATATTTGGATTTATCTTTTATTTAAACTATATCCAAAAGGGTGAGCGAACAGATAAGTGCATGCTTGGGATAAATCTTACCGATCAATCTCTTAAATAAAACTGAATTAAATAAACTGAATATTAAGAGTTTATCGGATCTAATGCCCTTTCAGATGATTCTTGATGACCTATTAACTCTCCTGGTATGCAGGTAGTTGGATCAAACGCACCAAGGTACTACAGCAGCCTCCCTTATTGGTACGTCCCTAATATCCCTACCGTACGCCCGTTGGGTGAAATAATCCAGGATACTACTAGTACCCTCCTCTTTGGACTATCCCTAAACGAGAGAAATATAAATCAAGAACGTCTTGCCCCTCTTTATTTTTGATGAGGATAAAATTTTAAATAGATCTTTTCCAAGATTTAAAACATAATCCAACGCAAAGAAGAGCCCAAAAGCAGAAAGCATTCGGTAAAAACGAGACAGAGGCGTTGTGGCTCTAATACCAAATGTAAACATCCAATAACGTGCATCATGTGATTTAGATCGACATGGCACTTCAAAAATAAAGTAAAGCAGCAAATAGTATCGAAAATTACCTCCCGCCATCGTTCCGGCCTTGGAATAAAATAAGGAAGAAGCTTTGAATTCTGGTTCTTCTAGTCCTTTCACTAACCAATTAGATGGTGTGTGGTTTTCTCTTATCGTAGAGCAGGTACCAGGGACCAATTTTTATATATAAAATCTTCAAAAATTTCTGCCATCATAGAGATTTTTTGGAGCACGTTCGGGCGATGGTTATGGAGCTATTTTGCATGTTCTCATTTTAAAATACATAAACCAAAAATGTAGATTGATTATTCCCTTAACCATTAGGAATCTAAATTAACCAATATCTACGCCATTCCTTTCTTTACGTCAAGGCTTAACGGTCAATTCCGTCTGGTGTAAGCCGACGTTGATTAATTTGGTTGGACGAGAAGGCCCGTCATCAAAGAGGCTAATTTTCTAAGGTCTGGCGTGGACCGTTGACCATTGCAAGAGGAGTAGATTGGGTCTAAGACTGAGATCTGCCCCCATTGAAAAGTCTAAACTTTTAGAAGGCTTGCCTATATGGCATAAAAAATGAAGTTTTTTTTTTAATTTTTGAAATCAAGTAATATTTTTGCTGCAACATGTTGCCACCTTGATGTAATATATTAAGCAATCTAGGCCAAATTCATATTTTCAACCTTGAAATAGGCCGATCAAAGCAAATATTTTTTTCTATCCAATAGTATCTCCTAATTTAGAAAGAAATAATCATAGTAATTAAAGACAAACTTAATATAGACCTCTTGTAAAATTTTTATTTTTTCATGATTATTTCTACTAATCAGATATATTTTACAAAAGCACTAACTCTTTTTTATTACATGAGAAATCTAATTTGAATTATGAAAAAGACAAACCTCTGTAAATAAGATTGTATAACTCAATTTTATTTTTTATTAATAAAATAAAAAAATCTACATCTTGCTTTTACTAATTTTCTTTTTTTTATTAAGATATTCAAATGAAGTGGGAGAAAAAAATTCTTCCTTCTCTTGGAATCGAGTTTAGGATGATTCACTAAATTTAGTAAATTTTGAAGTAGTTTTGGCTCCTCCAAAAGCCAAAACAATATATTGAGGAAAAGCTTTAGTTTAAAGGCTTTGGTAAAAGCTCTTCTCTAAATGCGTTAGAAAACTATTTTGATTTGACCATAGGTTCAAAATACGTAAATAGTCACTTTTTATATCATAATATTATAATATTATTATCATAATTAAAATAAAATTATATGATATATTAAGATAATTTATATATATTATAATATTATATTCTAATAACATTGATTATATAATAATATTATTATATAATGATAATAGAAAAATTATATTTTATAGGATGTATAAAAAATTATTTTTAATAGATTATATATATATTTTTTGAGTGTAAATATTTGAATTTTACTATTTATGGATGTGCATTCAAAAAAATTTTCTTTGAGTGCCTATTGTCCGGCCCTCGATTCTGAACCCGGTCCAATGGTATTGCGCTGTGTACTCTTAAAATAACCTCAAGAGTATGCAAGACTTGCTAACCTCAACCTGAATATATTATGAGATGCAACTAAAATCAAAATACATTATTATTTTCTATATTATATTATCAAACCTGTACATGCCATCCTCATCTGATACATACAAAAGTTTATACACTCAAAAGAGTAATACAACAACTCCCTGGTCTCACTTCTGAAGTCCCTTCCTAAGACTTTGGTTTATCAAGTATACATCATCCTCATCTGTTCCAAAACATAAAATATAATGGAATGAGCTAAAAATCATAGTAGAACTTCTACACTTACTATCATGAATATGTCAAATAAACAGTTTAGTATAACTAAACTATGTTTGAACAAACAATATCATGAGACATATGTCCATTCAAGAAACCAATAAAATTCACATTCAGAGAGAAATATTCAAACCATCTGAGAGTCCCGATCTACCATTAACTCATCCCTATGACCACAATCACACCCAAATCATCCACATATCTGCCATCACCTTCATACATCAGAATAATCATACAACCACCTCAGAATGACCTCCACACCTGTACATCCATGCCCTCGTACACAAAATACCACTAAGCAAGTCGTACTCACTTAGTAAGCAATACGCCTGGACCTCCCCCTATCCCCTTGCCACAGTGCCCATAAAAACATTACTAAGTGAGTCACTTTCTTAATAAGCGTCACAACACTATACTGCTGGTACATACTGTCTCCATCTAAGAGCCAGTATTACGTATCAACAACCTAACCTGATGATACTTCTTCCACCTAGGTTAGTTTGTATACTAATACCCTGCATAATAAACTCTGTCATGCTAGCTACCATAACTGTGTTCTACTCGGCTTACTCGGCCCCCTTTCTCGGACCACTAGTCTAGGCTATAATGGTACTGCAGTACTCCATCTAATCATCAAAATTAGTATCACGTACCAGCAGTACCCATCACATATACTATCTCTTCCAAATGTCACTTCTGAACATCTTCATAGCACCACCAAGCCACTTCACAACCAGATACAAAAACTCTCAAGCACGATGAAAAAGCCCAAAACCATTTATAACAAAATAATATACTGTAATATACACACAAATCCATAAGAATTCATAATACTAATTTCAAATCATGCAAAAAATGTCATAATAAAACATGATATTGCAAGCATGCAAGTTATGAAAAATATCATATAACAGTAGGGTGTAAAACTCCTACCTTAAATCGTTACTCCTACAATCCCCTTAATGCAACATCTGTAGTCAGTAATCACCTATAATTCCACATAAATAATTAATTTATCAAACTCAATGTTAAAAAATTACTATTCTACCCTTCTAGTTAAAATCTTAAAATGACTATTTTACCCCTCTCACTCAATGTCTAGCAACCCCCTGCTTATTGCTTCTTATCTTAAATTTAATTATTTCTACTTTTACGAGTTTTCACTAACTTTGCAATATTTAAAAATACCTCTACATTCGGTAACAAATATTTCTATGATTACTTTGGCCGTTAATAAGTTTGAACATCATTATCAAAGCTAGATTCACTGCTCATCACCATGGTTCAATCCCAAAATCAGATTTAATTAATATAATTTAAATAAATGCATTTTCTTAAGCTCATGTAACCCATTTTATTTTAACCCAACATAAACACCATATGATATTTGATGAAATATAGTTCAGATTATGCATCTTTGAACTCATATTTGAACCCACTAAGTGAGATTAGCTAAACCCCATGAATTCTATAATTAAATTCTAAGGTTTTTTTTCTATTTTTAATTTAAAAATCAGCCCATGACTTGAACCAATGGCTCACTTGTTCAAGTCTAGCAACCGAGCCCAGCACAGCCCAAAAAGAAGGCTGAAGCCTTCTTCTCTCCCATTCACCTCCACACAAGAGCCCACCCTCCGCCTCTCACGCACGAACCCCTCCCGCACGACGGCGCCACCCACGCTCGTCGCTGACCACGGAGGCAACGGCGACGACCTCCTCCGACGAGATCTCCGAGCCCGACGCCTCTCTTTCTCTGTTCTCTCTCCCGTCTCTCTCCCTCTCCCTGTTCTCTCTCCTTTCTCTCACACGTCCCACCTCGCCTCCGGCCATCGTAGCAGCGGCGGCGGTAGCGACGCTCCCGCTCCTCCGGCGACAGTTCTTGACGACAACAGCCCTCCCTCTCCTTCAAACCCCAAGGCTTCATTAATTTCTCTGTTGACACAGAAAAACAGAGGAAGGGAAAATTTACCTCGACCTTGCTGGCGTGTCCAGCGACGATCTGAACTTCCCCCAGAAGCTTGCCTCGCTCTGATGATTCTCCCTTACTCTTTAATTAGAATATCTTCCACCCTATCAACCGGAATTAAAGGAATGGTCATGGAACAGAGGAATAGAAAACAAAACAGAGGAAAATAACGCGACATTTTCTCAGCCTCTCTACCTCACCGACAACGTTAACTTCAGTTCCAGTGATGCTCCACGGTGAAGGGGGTTCAAACTACACCCTCCAATGGTGGTTCACCGGCCGGAGATATCGTCCTCACTGAATTTTCTCTCTCCATCCACCGCGGAACGTTCGCGAAGGAGGAAGAAAAATCAGTGGGTTTTAATTAAGACTTAATTTTACTTAGCTTATCTTAATCTTCATTTTATAATTGTCACACGTATCCTTGCTGAATTCAAATTGCATAAACTAATACAAAAAATTATTGGAAATGCACATAGTTTCATGCATTTATAAGGTTATACATAAAAAAAAATATTTATAATATTACATATGCAAATTGTACATTTATGAAGTATAGATGCAATTTTAAATCTGTGCAAGGATACATATGCAAAAAAAAAAAAAAAAAAAATACATTTTAATATTATCATATTAAAATTTTAAAATAATTTATAATTTAACATTAATATATAGTAATTATTTTTGGTATAAAAAATTAGGCAATTGAAAGTATATTGCAATATCCTCTTTTATTATTATTATTTTTATTATTAAAAGTACTTTCTTAATTTGATGCTAGATAGTGGCTAAGATTCTACAATACTTCAAAAATATAATACTAAATAACAATGACTTTTTTTAGAAGCTTCACCGTGGAAGCTCTATGGTCAAATGCTTTGCTGCCTATGGTAATGTCAAACAAAACCCCAATTTTATTGTGAAAAAATGGCATGGGATAGGATGCAAGAAAGAGAAAGCAATAGTTGTGTTATTTTGAACTATTAATTGAATTTGCACCACAACACTATTTGTTAACAAGCTAAACTTGAGCATCGAAAAGCTTGACTGCTTAATTAAATTTGAAAAATCCTATTCAAGCTCGGCTCGAGCTCGATTACAAAAAGCTCGGGCTCAACTTGTGCTCGGCTCAAGCTTGCTTATTTGGTATGATTAGAAAGCTCGACTTAAAAAAAACTCATTTCAAGATCGACTCAAATTAAGCTTGTTTAAATCTCAGCTCGAGAATTAAAAAAAAAAAACTCGATTCTTAAACCCAAAGAGCAGCAGAGAAGATAAAATACAGAAAGATGAAAGGACATCTTGTTCATGAGCTCCTAATCGAACCAGCTCGCGAGCTCCTAATCGACCTATCTCCTGAGCTCTTAATCGAGCTGTCTCACGAGCTCCTAACATGTGCTCAAGCTCGGCTCGTTTATCAAACAAGCTCTAAAATGAAGCTTAAGCTTAGCTTGTTTATATAATGAGCCGAACACGAACGAGCTTTTATCGAGCCAAACCTCGAGTAGCTTGTGAGTGGCTCGGCTTAATTACAACGCTAACCATTTGCCTATACACTGGTTTATAGAGGGGTTGGGTTGAATATATTCAAGCTTATGACATTTGGTTAGAGCATGGGTTATTAGTCAGAAAGAGGATGGCTCTTACTTAACAGATGATGCAAGGCCTCTCTTGTAAGACAATGAAGAGGATAGATGTAACAACAAAAGTCTTCAATTAAAAAAGGCTAACTAAAATAGTTTAATTTCAGATTATTTACTAAATATAAATATTAAAGATCTACTTAGTACATGACTAACAGAATTGAATATATATCAATATGAATTCTCACATATTTCCCTTATTTAAATCTTGGCATCCGCATTAGATTAAGATTCTAAATCCAAATCCAAGTCTAATTCTAGTTACAAACTCCATGTGTGTATATGTATGTTTATATAGTCATTTTGCATAGAGACTATTTTGTTGTTTAGTGCTTGCATTTTTAATATGCTTATTCTTTATCTTTAATAGTTTTCTTTAATGTAAATAATAATCATATTACTATTGAGATCCTAATTAACTAGCTCTAACTATAAGAGATAAAAAGACAATATAGAATTTGCCTTAAAAATTAATGATATTGACCTAGCTAATTCGGTATGAACGTGAGCCTTTTTGCCTTACTAACGAGAGCATTGTTGAATAGAAAGAATTTTACTTTAAATAGAAGATGTCAAATTGTCTAAGCTTACACGCCAGGAAAAAATTCTATTTTTGAATATCTTATGAGTGAATTTCGTAAAATCAACAATGCCAAAGTTTTCTTGATTATATAGAATAAAGATATTAGATATTCCATGCATCTAGTAGGAAACATAATGAGCAAACTAAAGGGTATAAAATGATAATGTTGTCAGCGTTAGGGACTTTATCATGATAATAATCTATATTTATACTAAGTTAAAAGCCTATGACATCACCCTTCTTGATAAGTCTGTGATTCATCATATTCTCAATTCCTTCTTTATTGAGTTTGGCTAAATCAAAATGCTTTAGATGGGACTTGGAGTGTGAATGTCTTTATTTCTAAGTATGTCTCAAAGGAAGATAATCTTAAGTAAAAACAGAGGATAAGGGTGTCCAAGCAAGAATTTATTAAATTTTTATTAATAAAATAAGAATGAAACAAGAATTTAGATACCAAGAATCGAGCGCTATCGCTTGCTTGTGGTCTCTCTCGCTATGAAGGATAAAATGCAAGCACTACTCCGAGGACCAAAGTCCATTGTCAAAGACCGAGCACGCACGCTCCAAAAGGCTTGTATATATTATCGGCAGAGAAACCACACAAGGCACATCCACTTTGAGATCATCAACCCTTTCTTGGTCATTACGTCCTTAATGTGGTTAAACTTTCAATTGAGAAATACGTGAAAATCCTCATCTTCTTCAGGGCTGGGGATTTGCAAACAATACAGTATAAGAAGTTAATACCACCATGATACATGAAATTATAACATGACTTTGAAGAAAATTTCTAGGATGATTCAAGTTTGTAAACAGGTTTATACAAGAGCTATTGTTTGAGGAAAATGCCACCAAGATGTTTGGGTGTTGACATCATCGATTCCTGCTCCTGGGTCAAAGTCCTAAACTCTATTTCCATTGATCAGATCTTTTGGTCCACTAGTCAGCAACAAAATGGTATTCTCAACAACACCAATACCAGTAAGAGAAAGAAAGTGCCTTTCAGGAGCAAGTTGCCAAGATGACCATGATATTAGAAGCGAATCAATTCACTATTTCCAAGACTAAAGGATAGTAAGTGTCACGTTTCAGACTCAAGGTAAATTGAAGATATGGCAATCCACTGCACACTTAAAAAATAAATCCTCAGCATGTAAAGCATCTTATTCAAAGCAATTATATAATTAATTATTAAAGTAAACAAAATTTTCATCAAACTACTAATGAGCTTAAACACGATGTTAGTAAGTGGATAATATTCATGACTACAATATCAACATAGAGAACTATTGTGAAATCTACTTTATAACTAATTCAACTAAAGAAAACTTGGCTACCTTCTACTCGACTCCCTCTTAAGGCCCGTTTTCTGAAGCAAATATAGTAACAAAATTTTAATAAGCTAATGCTCATTATGTAATCCTTAATCATGCTTAAGAGGGAACAAGTAAGTATATTAATATAGTTCAAAGAATATGCATGATAAAATACTTTAAATAAGATGATCTTAGGAATTTCAATAATTAATGCATATTATATGAGGTAACAATATTAGTTTTCAAAATTATAAACTTAAATATTTTATTTCAAATTACGATAATAACCTATAGTTATAACCATGGCCACATATAAACTCTCTAATAGGATCAGAATGGATCACCAGATTTATGCTTCAATATATATATCATATCTTGTTTCATACATAAATGAATTGTAATTTACTTAGATTTCATAGAACTTAATTAGTACATAATTTTACAAACGAATAAACTTAAAAGCAAACTGTAATAAGAATTCATAATTCATCAGAAGCCTTAATAGGCACATAAGTAATATGACAAATATATGTGCTTACTTGAACCAATTTTCAGTAATTATACATAAATAAAAATTTATGAAACTAATAATTTAGCTTATAAAATTCTAATATATGTCTTGGATAAACATATATTTAAAATTAAATTTTAAGCATGATAACATTTCAAATATTTTTTTTTTAAGAAAGCCATTATAATAAATCCTAAACATATAAATTTTTAATATATGATATTCAATATAATCAATTAATCGAGGATTTTCAAGTAATTAATTGGAAAATAAGATTTAAATCTTTAATAATTTTCATAATGATTCTAGCCATGAACATGTTAACTTATCTTGATATCGCTAATTGCTAGAGTTAAGTGTGATCAACGAGCACTACAAGAAAATATCAAAATAGTGACGAAAATTAGTGATGGAAATTTTCGTCACTAAATTGTGACGGTTTAGTAACAAAATAGTGACAAAAAATTAAAATCAGTGACGGATTAGTTTTTTCGTCACTAAACTGTCACTAAATTAGTGACGGACTATCACATCCGTCACTAATTTAGTGATGGATTGCCCTTCCGTCACTAATCCATAACAAATTAGTGACGGAAGAGCAATCCGTCACTAACTTGGTGATGGATTGCTTTTTCGTCACTAATTCGTCACAAATTAGTGATGGAAAACAATCGTCACTAATTAGTGACGAATTATTTTCCATCACTAATCCATCAAAATTAGTGATGGATGGGAAATCCATCACTAATTTAGTGACGAATTGCCCTTTCGTCACTAATCCATAACAAATTAGTGACGGAAGAGCAATCCATCACTAAATTAGTGATGGATTGCCCCATCCGTCACTAATTTAGTGACGGATTGGCCTTCCGTCACTAATCCGTCACTAATTTAGTGATGGATTGCCCTATCCATCACTAATTTAGTGACGGATTACTTTTTCGTCACTAATCCGTCATAAATTAGTGATGAAAAGCAATCGTCACTAATTAGTGACGAATTATTTTCCGTCACTAATCCATCAAAATTAGTGACGGATGAGAAATCCATCACTAAATTAGTGACGGATTGCCCTTTCGTCACTAATTCATCACTAATTAGTGACGGAAGAGCAATCCATCACTAAATTAGTGATGGATTGCCCCATCCGTCACTAATTTAGTGACGGATTGGTCTTCCGTCACTAATCCGTCACTAATTTAGTGACGGATTGCCCTATCCATCACTAATTTAGTGATGGAAGAGCAATCCGTCACTAATCCGTCACAAAATTAGTGACGGAAGAGCAATCCGTCACTATATTAGTAACGAATTAGTGACGGATTGCCCTTCCGTCACCAAATTTATACTTTTAATATTTTTTATTTAAATGAGAAGAAAGAAAGTAAAATAAAAAAAATTAATAATTTATAATAATAATAATATTTTTATTATAAATAATTGCATGTCTAACCGGGCGGGTGGACCCGCGATCCGGTCTGCTCTGATCCGGTTAGATCCATCATGATCCATTAAGATCCGTGAAGCCAGATCGGATTCAAATATCAGACCCGCACTACATTTCGAATCGGATCTGGTTTTATACCCGATTGGGATGGATGCATTAGCCCGTTGAAAGGCTGCAAGCCCGTAGCCCGTAGCCCGCAGGCCCGCAAGCCGCAAGCCCGCAACATGTCCGAGTTCCAGGCTTGCAGCCCAGGCCCAGGTTGATTCTCTCTAACGCGGTGACGCACTGACGCCTTATTAATTATTACGCCGCTCGCCCGCTCCCAAGCCTCCCTAAACCCTAGCGCCTCCCACCATTTTGTTTGTTTCCGCCGCTCCGCTCGCCCGCTCCCAAGAGATTTAGACAAGGAAGCCCTCGGAGTAGGGAGCAGTAGGGTCAGAGAGGCGGGCGTCGAGGAGGCGCTCAACGAGGTCGGGGCGGCGAGGGCGAGCTTCTGGACGGCGAGGGAGAAGAGAGGCCGTTGGGCATGGAAGCGAGGGAGGGAGGCAGACGACTGGAAGAGCTCGGCGATGCGTTGGGATCTGACTCGGTGCGGATGGCGGATTTGAGGCGGGCGATGGGGTTGGAAGGGGAGGGTAAGAGAGGAGGAGAGCTGACCTCAGAGAGGGTGAAGAGCAGGTGATGGCTTCTTTTGGGGAAGGGGATCGTTCGAGGGATTCGGCGGAGGGCGGCGGCCGCCATAGAGGGTGGAGCAGAGATCAGGAGACGCAGAGAGTTTTGGGGGGCATCGCTTACCACCTCGCTGGCTGCAGGTATTTACTTCAAGACCCTCTGTTTTTCATTCAATACTTTACTTTTTTTTTTTTCCATTTTCCTATCATCGAGGACTGAACTTTAGCGAAGACGGCTTCTGTTCTTTGTAAGGGAGGAGGAGAGCTGACCTTAGAGAGGGTGGAGAGCGGGTGGTGGCTTCTTTTGGGGAAGGGGATCGTTCGAGGGATTCGGTGGAGGGCGGTGGCCGCCATAGAGGGTGGAGCAGAGATCGGGAGACGCAGAGAGTTTTGGGGGGCATCGCTTACTACCTCGTCAAGTCTAGCTGCAGGTATTTACTCCAAGACCCTCTGTTTTTCATTCAATACTTTGCTTCTTTTTTTTTTTCCCATTTTTCTAAGGACTGAACTTAGAGAAGACGGCTTATGTTCTTTGTGATCCTTTTTTTTGTGTTTGATGTTGGAATTTTTTTTTTTTGTTCTAAATTCGGTTACATTATTTTGTCTTCTCTTTTTTTCAAGTTAGTTGTTTTGTTTTATTGATTTTATGAACTGGGTTGTAATTAATAGGTTAGTTTTGATGGGTGATGAGAATCGCCTGAAGGAGATGGTAGGGGATGTTAATAGGTTAGTGTAAGTGTAAGTTAATATTAAAACTTTAGTTTTGTTATTGTTATTTTGAATTATTATTTATTTATTTATTTTAAACTTTTTGTTTATGAAAGTGTTCGCTTAGTCCCATTGTTTTAGTGGGATTTGCCTTAACCTGCCAACACTTTAAAGTGTTGGCACTTTGAAATGAAGTGCTGACGCTAAAGCATCGGCGCCATTTCAGAAATGGTGCCGATGCTTTAAAGCATCCGCATACTTTCATTTTGCCGATGCTTATAAGCATAAGCACTCCTTTTTTTTTTGACACTTTTTAAAAGCGTCAAAAAATTTTGCTTCCATTTCTATTTTTCAATACTAAAAAGCATCGAAAATAACTTTTGATCTTCAAGATCTTTTCCAGTGAGACCTATTTTAATGAAGGCTATATGACAATGAGTTGGTGCACTAAATCTGACAAAGGCATTGAGAATTTGTCTTCCATTTTATGGGTTTGGAATCAAGAGTCTACTTGATATTTGGATTTTTGCCTTAATTCTATCCTGTAAGACGTTAGCTGAAAATTGACAATATATGGTTTGAATGGTGTTTTGTAATCCTATGATTGGAGTTTTTCATGTCATTCATTCCCCTAAGTATTTAGTGATCGTGGATAAAACTATTTGGTCCCAGAAATATATTGCCAATGATGGTCTGATCAGCTATAAGAAATGGCAAGCAGCAGCTATATGGGCATCACGGTGTAATGGAGAATTTTGGGGAATGTTTGCTAGTCACCAGGTATGATGGTTTCTCAAGTTGTCAGCTGTCCAACAGAAAGTTCATGTATTTATGAAAAAAAACTTTATCAGTTCAGTGTCTTCTATTATTCATGAGTCTTGTCATATTCTTCAAGAGTATTATATACATTGGAATCCTGTTAGTTCATTTATGACTTTTTTGGTGTCTATCTGGAATTATATTATATTGTTCTTGATGATATGCAACTTTAATACTCAATTGCTATTGTTCAGGTCATTGGTAATTTGATCTCACTTGCTTTGTTGAGAGATGGAAAGGTATGTTAATTTACATGTCCTCTGTACACTTTGGGTGTTTGATTATTTATTTACAACATATTCTAATGGTGATGATTATCTGTTAGTTCTAAGTTGTGAAGATTTGCATAAAAAATATATTTCCTGTCCTGCTGAATGTCGAGATCATTATATTCATAATAATCATTATTCTCTTTCTAATTTAATTCTGATCAGGTAGTCTCCAACTGCAACAGTGGGTACCCTTCCATGAAGCAAGCTCGTTCATCAGATCTTTAAAGCTTTTTTAAGCTCGAGAAGAGCTAGTAAATGATGCTCAAAGGACTGTTTCAGATGTATATTTCTCAAGTGTAGAGTCCTCAAGGCAACCGAAGACATCTTAATAATTGATGTCTAATGTACAAAACATTAGTATTGTTGATGTATACATATATATTTATTTTATTTTATGAAATGTATTTTTTATTCTTAAATTTAAATTTTAATCTATAAATTTCATTAGAATGCATTAAATATATTATAATTTAAAAATAATTTTAAATTTATAAGAATAAAAATTTGATGAATTTTTATTAGGTTAATGATGGATTAGTGATGGATTTCTAATAGAAATAATAGTGACGGATTAGTGATGAAATATTAGTGATTGATTAGTGATGGAACAATAACGAATGACTGATGGATTCTTCGTCACTAATTCGTCACTATTAGTGACGGATTAGTGACCAAAGTTTTAGTGACTAAATTTTCGTCAATAATCCATCACTAAATTGTGATGGAATAGTGATGTAAATATTTGTGACGGAATAGTCCATCACTAATCCGTCATAATTTAGTGACGGAAAATATGTTCCGTCATAAATTTTTGATGGAATATTTCATCGTAAATCCGTCACAATTTAGTGACGAAAAATGTTTCGTCACAAATTTTTGACGGAATATTCCGTCACAAATCCGTCGCTATTATTTTGTGATGGACCTCTTTCTGTCACTAATTTAGTGACGGCAAAAATGGTGACGATAAGATTTTGTCACTAATCCATCACTAAACCCAGTTTGTGACGGAATAGTGATGAAAATTTTTGTCACTATTTTGATATTCTTGTAGTGGAGTACATAACCCACCTGTTATGATTAAATCAATATAAGTGGATTGGGGGCTCATTCCCTTGGACTTGGTTGTTGAATTACCGATGGAGCGGACGTAGAAGACGACGTCTCTTCCTTCACTCTTAATCTTCTCTCATCCTCTTTCCTGCAATACGAGTTTTCCTCGTTGGATGCTAGAAGAAAGGGTTTACATGTGAGGATGATGCTTGGATAAGCCTCATCTTTTCTATTATTTGAATTTGGAGAAGCTTTGAGCCTCTATCTCATCAGATGTGTTTCATTGATTTTCTTTTTTTCGTTCATCAAGGTTTTTTTATTATTCAAATTGGGTCTAGACCAGCCGGGTTGGTTATGTTCAACTAGGACCGGTTCTCAGAATAAGAATCCGAGAGGCGAGGGAGCAACAATATCATCTTCCTAGACGGGGGCTTGAGGAAGTTGAGCGTTTTCTTCTACCATGGTACATGATCTTGACAATACATCTTCAATGAGAATTCTCTTCCAAGTATGCCAGTACCACTTAGCTTAAAGAGCCATGTTAATCTCCTTTGAATTTTTAACGTCCCTTCCACCATCTCTACGTATACTGGCCTTAACAAATTTACAAGCAGGATGCATGAGAAGTAGGCATTGGCCGTTTAAAGATTGATAGATCTTATTAATTTTGTGGATGACCCACTGACATTAATACTTGACAAAGGACAACACTAGACAAGTTAATCGGCTGCCAACTGATAACAACTTAACCTTCCATGCAGAGAACCTTTTGTCAAGCTTCTTTGTATGACACATTTAAACTAATTTTTTCAATACCCTTATTACAAGTAGGGTTAGGATTAAGTTACACCTAATAAATATTGCTCATCATATAGAATTATACATTTTCTTCAATTCAATAATTCAAATCCCACATTATTGATCCAAATTATTAAATACAATATGTTATTTTAAAATTATTTACATATAAAAAATCATGTGATTTAAAAATTTCTATTCAAAAATATATGTGTTTTTTTAAATTATTTAAATTATTTAAATTAGTGTTTAAGTAGTTTAGAGATAGTTGATCATATTTAACTATTCGAATCATTAATGTTAGATTATATTATCTAAGTCAAAAGAAGTATAATTCTATAAACTTACACAACCCATAAGATGAACATGACCCATTACAAGTATTGTTGTATCAATATCTATAGAGAAATCTTGGTAAAGCTCTTCCTGTATACCAATTAGTCTTTCTATTTGTTTTCACTAAATGAAACCTCGTTAGGATTAGCTGGGTTGTAGAAAGTGACAAATACCCTTATCATGATGGTACTTGAAGCTCGTTACCGAGCTTCCTCTCACCCGTATTTCTGTTATCTCGCTTGAGACTTCGCTGCCAAAGGATATGTGGTGGAGAAGTATGGACTAATAGTTTGGCTAAATTTAAGACACAAATAAGAAATATTTAAAAGATATAAAATTAACCATTAGAAGAATATTTAAGATGGAATATTTTGTTCTTATCTTGTTAACTTGATCCAAGGAACGTATAAGTAACAAGTTGCAAAATCTCAAGGACTAATTTATAGAAAATAATTTTGTTACTCACCTCTCAGCGTGATTGTTGCCTTGTTCTCGATTTGGGACGGCCGAGGTTTCGAAGACTGATGGTTGCATTCGCACCATATTGTTTGGAAGAATAAGTATTGTTGCTTTCTATTTTAGTAAATAATATCACATTATTTCATGGCTTTTATATTAGAAAAAAGTATTCATGGAACCAAGGCATGAAGATATTAAAGGAATATGAACATATAGAAGGTAAACATTAATCTTTCTCTTGTTGCGGCGATAGCTTACTTTTCATCCTCTTAATATTTTACTTAAAATCTTATTGAATTACATAGAATCAATAGTTAAAGACCTTAATTTTTGTGTAATCATTGATTTTTTAGGATGGTTGGAAGTAAGCTGGGCTTTCTTTGTACCCAAGTTTGGCCTCTAGATATTTTTTAGACTCTGAGTTAATCTAATTCCGATATTCCAACGCTTCAATCCAATGCATACCAGTAAAATAGGAAGCTTCACTAAAATTAATATAATTAAAATTTTAAGTGGCGATTTAGGGATTTGGAGGATGAGAGAAACATGTGGTGTGGGATGGAGGCCATTCAGATTTAATGCGATCAAGGTGGGTGGTGAGGGTTAGGGTTTGGACAATATTCTCTATTCTATGTTGGGCTTCTAACCTAGATCGAACTTAAGAGAATTTCAATTGGGTTAGGGTCCAGAACGCGACTAAAGCTGACCTGAACCTCTAGGACCAAAGCCAAAAGCCCAACTCCAAGCCAGGCTAGCCTGATGGGCCACGACCCATCTAGTCCCATTTTCAATGCTCTTCCAAGGAATTAAGTAAGGAAAAGTCTTTGTACACTGCCTTCGATGCAGCAAATTCTACATGGGCTACACCGCCACTCCTTATAGTCCACATAGATCCCACGTGGCCTGACGCTGTGGAACGAGATAGCAGTGATACGATGTTACATTTTGATCGTGACATCCATTAAAGCGCTTCAGCCTTATTTTAAAATTGATGTGCAGACAACAATATCCTTTCCCTCCAACGTACTTCTACTCGCCATCTTTGCTTGGATTATATCTGATGGAAGAAAAACTCTTTTCGATTCTAAAATATTATTTCCCCTCGCTCTGGTTTTTTGAGTGCAAGGAATCAGTTCAAGGTTTGAGCAAGATCCTCCCCCCTCGCTTTGAAAGTCCGATCTAAGGATTTTCTTCTGTTTTCGTTGGTGATATAAGCTTCTTCGTTGATTAGAAAAAGTGCTTCAAAAAGTGTTCTAATTTTTGGTCAAAAGAAAATATTTCAGCTTCGAGGCAGAATACCTAGCTACTGAAGACTTCTTCATTAACTTCAGGAGAAAATGTCATCTGCAGTAGAAAGTAAAAAGCCCTTGTTTATGTATCATTTTATAGTTCCTTTATTGCACCAACTATTTTGGTTGTTAGAGGAAGTTAATGCATTAGAAAATCGTTTAATGCTCAGGTAGCATCCCTGGCATGTTATGATATTCTGGGAGTCGTAACTCAGTCCTCTAGCAAATGATAATACCTTTAGTTTTGTATTTTTCTGCACGATTGTCATACTCTCTTAACTAGGATGTTATACCTTATGAACTAGGATATCGTCAAAGTATTTTGACCTATATCAGGTGTTATACCATGACCCTATAGCTCTGGTATCGTCATTTTACAACTCGGGTATCGTACGTTATTTTCTGGGGTATTGTAAGTTTATGGCTTAATAGTTACAGCTAGGGTGTCGTTATATGAGAACTGGGGTGTCGAATAAGTTTATTTGGGATGTCATAAGTTCCATAGTTATCATCTTCGACATCTCGATACTCTATTTTATAGCTCCAGTATCGTAATTATTTTTTGGGATGTCGTAAGTTCTTGTCTTAGTAGTTTCAGTTAGGGTGTCATCATGTTACAACTTCGTTGTCGTGAGTTATTTTCTAGAGTATCGTAAGTTATTTTCTGGGATGTCTGAGTTATTTTCTGGGGTGTCGTAAGTTTATGTCTTTAACTATTAAAGGGTATCGTATTTTTATCTGGGTGTCGTATATCTTTAACTGAGGTGTCGTATGTTTGTAACTACAGTGTCGTAATATTTTCTCGGACTGTAACACGATCTTTATAACTACCGTGGCATGTTACAATACCCTGAGCGTTATTATTCAGACCATAGATGGCATGTATTCTTGGTATCTGGGGTTCAAACATAAAATCTTAGCGTTTTATTAATGGGTGTCATAGTTTTTTAACTAGGGTATCGTATATTTTTGACAAGGGTGTCGTAATGCTTTTTCAGGATAAAATGGCATCTAAATCTATGAATCTCAATATTTATAACTGTGTACCTATATTTTCACAGATGATGCTAAAATATATGAAAGAAATCGAACATACTCCGACCGTGCACTTTCACCCATCATTCAAAATGCTAGGGATGATATGTTATTCCTTAAACTATAATGGAATTTAATTCTGCAGATGATCTATATACTTTCTACAATGGATACGCAAAAAGAGTTGGTTTTGGAATCACAACAGTGTAGCAGAGCCAACTACAATAAACAACTCTGCTTCAAGCACCTGGCGTGTTGGAGGTAAGAAAAAACTAGAAAAACAGAGAAGTCCATGAATCCTAGGGATACTGGCAAAGTTGATTATCAGGCATCCATAAAAGTAAGACTAAATTCTATAAGTGGTAACTGGATATTGGTTAATGTTCTCTAGAACATAGCCATTGGATGTTCATAACATCAATTGGTTATCTACGGTCCTAAGAGGATTAGCACATAAGAGAAGGCAAAGATCAACAATTTACATACCATGAATGTGCCCATAACTCATATATACTCTACCATGGCAAGAAGAAAAGAGTAGAAGACAATTGATTTCACAGAAAAGGATACTCGCAATTTTATCTATCGCGAACGTCAGTCTCAGTTGAAAGAAGGAGATGCTCAGTCGATGTTAATCCATTTCACATAAATACAAGTAAGAAATGCCAATTTCTTCTATACCTTAGACCTCAATGATAATGGACAGCTTAGGTCTGTCTTCTAAATTCATCCAAGGTCAAGATCGGCATGCATATACTTTGGTGATGTTCTAAGCTTTGACTCAACCTACTTGACAAATAGATATCAAATGCCTTTTTGTCCATTCGTCATGGTCAACTATCATGGATAGTCCACATTGCTTGGTTGCGTATTGTTGTCTAATGAGAGGACTGAGATATATAAATATATTTTAATCATGGTTGGATGCAATGATGGTCAAGCACCTATTGCCATAGTAACTGACCAAGATAGGGCAATCAAGGCTGCTGTTAGGAAGGTTTTTCCTTTAAGATATCGATTTTGTCTTTAGCATATATTGAAGAAGATACTGAAAAGATTGGCCATATTTGCATAGCAAATCTTAAATTTATGGTTGATTTCGATGAGGCGATATATGATTCACTGACCATACAATTATTCGAGAAAAGGTGGAAACATCCCATGAAGAAATATAAAGAATGTAAGACTATAGATTGGTTAAATAACATTTACGAATGTCGGGATAAATGGTTTCTAGTTTACCTTAAGGATACATTTTTCGTAGGTTTGTAGGATATTATGTTTGGTTTATGTTTATGTTTAATGCTTCTTTTTTTGATATAATTATGTATAGGGATGTCATCTTCACAAAGGAGAGAGGGCATCAATCACTTCTTCGATGGATTTATAAATTCGAAGACTACACTCACAGAGTTCATAGATAAGTACGAAGATGTCTTAGAAAAAAGGTATGAGACAAAAAATAAGAAAGATAATAGGACATTGCAAACGAATGCTTTCCTAAAGACATCCTCACCTTTTGAGAGGCAAACAGCAGAAAAATATACAAGGCGCATTTTTTAAAAAAATCAGAATGAGATCCTTGAAATGGTTGCATCAAATACTAAATTAATCAAGAAAGCTGACAACTATTATGTATATTCTGTAAAGTCATATGAAAGGATTGAAGTCAATGAAACCGAAAAGGAGATGATAAAAGATTATGTATGTCATATGATAAAATTTTTGAGGATGTCCAATGTCAGCGTCGATCCTTTCAATTCAAGGGTTACATGTGTAGGCATGCCTTGTTGGTTCTTTATCAAAGTGATGTATTTTGTTTACTGGATAAGTACTTCTTGAAGAGATGGTGAAAGGACATGATATACCAATTCAATGATTTTGATTGTAATACTAAAAGTTGTGATAAAAGCACATAAAATCATAGTATAATCATATTTTTTTATTTTAAATGTCTTATTTTATGTTTTTGTTAAAATTATGTTATTAATTGTAGATATGCTTTGCTGAGTCATCGAATGATGAAGCTTATAGAGATAGCCTTCATGTCTGAAGATGTATTTAATTTAGTAATGGATGATCAACATCAATATTCAAAAGTGTCGTGGATGCTAACTGTGCAGTTAAAGCAAGTACATAACTTGTAATTCAAAATTTTGAGCAAATTAGGATGAAAGGTCACCCAAAAGAGAACAGATTAAAGAGTGGAGTTGAGAAGAAATCAAAGAGATCAAGGAAAAATATAGTCAAGGCATCCGTTGATGCTTCTTCAATGCAAAATGAAATAAGAGCTAGTTCAAGCAACAAGTAGACTTGTATACAGTCAACTAACACCAGAGAGGATATGAAAATATTGATGGATGAGTTTGATACTTATGTATTAAGTCAACTAATACAGGGAATATATAAAAATTTTTGCCATCAAATTTAAAGCACGGGTGTCGTAGCTTTGTAACAAGGGTGTCTTAGTCATAAATCTGAGGTGTCGTAGCTCTTTTTTTGGCCAATTTTCTCCTTGGAATGTCGTAAGTCTCATCTCAGCATTCGTTTTAAGCACGGATGTCATAGGTTTGTAACTAGGGTATCTTTATATTTCAATAGGGGTGTCGTAGCTCCTTTTTGGCCGATTTTCTCCTTAGGATATCGCAAGTCTCATCTCAATATTCATTTTAAGCAGACTATCGTAGGTTTATAACTAGAGTGTCTTAGTCATAAATCTGGGGTGTCATAACTTATTTTTGGCAAATTTCCT
Source organism: Calamus simplicifolius (assembly GCA_900491605.1). Lineage (NCBI taxonomy): Eukaryota > Viridiplantae > Streptophyta > Magnoliopsida > Arecales > Arecaceae > Calamus > Calamus simplicifolius. Next base: position 414,952 of record UESW01004444.1, on the reverse strand, counting down.
TCTTGGGATGTCGTAAGTCTCATCTCCAACATTCGTTTTAAGCACTGGTGTTGTAGGTTTGTAACTAGGATATCTTAATATTTCAACTGGGGGTTGTAGCTTATTTTTCGGCCGATTTTCTCCTTGGGATGTCGTAAGTCTCATCTTCAGCGTTCATTTTAAGCATGGGTGTCGTTGGTTTGTAACTAGGGTGTCTTAATATTTCAACTGGGTATAATAGCTCTTTTTTGGCCAATTTTCTTCTTGGGATGTCGCAAGTCTCATCTCAGCATTCGTTTTAAGCACAGTTGTCGTAGGTTTATAACTAGGGTATTTTAGTCATAAATCTGAGGTATCGTAGCTCATTTTTGGCGAATTTTCTTCTTGGGATGTCGCAAGTCTCATCTCCAGCGTTCATTTTAATTAAGCATGGGTGTCGTAGGTTTGTAACTAGGATGTCTTAATATTTTAACTGGATATCATAGCTCATTTTTTGGCCAATTTCCTCCTTGGGATGTCATAAGTCTCATATTCAGTTCATTTTAAGCACGGGTGTCATAGGTTTATAACTATGGTGTCTTAATATTTCAACTGGGGTATCATAGCTCATTTTTTGGCCGATTTTCTCTTTCGGATGTCGTAAGTCTCATCTCCGGCGTTTGTTTTAAGTACAGGTATCGTAGGTTTGTAAGTAGGGTGTTTTAGTTGTAAATCTGGGATGACAAAGCTCTTTTTTAGGCCGATTTTCTTATGGGATGTTGTAAAGCATATCCGAGTGGACAATGTTAAGGCAGGAACTTATGACATCATAGAAAAGCTATTATGACACCCCAGTTCTCAGCTAACAATACCATAGCTTTAAAATGATGACACCCAAGTGGAGACTGTTAAGGCAGGAACTTACGACATCCCAGAAAAGCTATTACGACATCCCAATTCTCAGCTAATGATACCCTAACTTTAAAAGAATGATACCCGAGCAGAGACTGTTAAGGCAGAAACTTACGACATCCCAGAAAAACCATTACGATACCCAAGTTCCCACCTTCGACACCCCAGTTCCCATTGTATGATACTCTACACGAAAAAGTTGAAATTCCTGATATCAGAGAAAAAAATTTACGATACCCTGTTGTAAAATAATGACACTCTAGTTTTAACATTATAACATCCCAGATAAAAACTTAAGAGACTTGGAAATAAAAAGCATCATGATATCATAATACGCTAAGGCAAAGTATAACACCTTAGAAAAACTATTATGACACCCAAGTTCCCACCTTACGACACCCCAGTTCCCATTGTACAACACCCTAGACGAAAAAGTTGAAATTCCTGGGCTTGGAGGAAAAAAACTAACAACACCCCTATTATAAAATTATGACACTCTAGTTTTAACATTATGACATCTCGGAAGAAAACTTAAGAGACTCGAAAGTAAAAGGGCAAAGTATAACGATAAGATTTCTGACATCCATGTAAAGCACCATGACATCCATATAAAAATTCTATAATTGCATAATTTCTAAAATAGTATCAGTATGAATAAAATACATCAAATTTTTAATCAATAAATAAAAAAAATTAAGAACAGTTTGAAGCAAAATCGTCGATCTTTTGGTTGAGGCCTTCTCTCAATATCCTCGCTGCTAATTATTGCCGGTAATCTCTTATTTCATCTTCCGTGAAATCTATCTTCATATCAAGATTGTCCCGATGAGCAAGGTATTCCATGTACTTCAAATAGTAAAGGCTACAATCCAGTGATCTGGGAGGTTAACTTGGGCAATCCAAAATCTCTTTCATTGGCCAATTCATCACCTTTTTCTTATCGCAGTATATATGGAATATGTGGAAAAGAATGCTATGCCATTTCTTCGCATTGGCCTTATACCTGGCATTGCATTTTAATGAATTTAGGTGCATGAACACATTTCTTTCCATGTCGATAGCAACCAGATGCCAGTGTGAATTATCCGAGTTCATGATGGAGAAAAGAAACCAAAATTGGGCCTTTTCTTCATCGCTTGCTCTATCAAAGATTGTAGGCCCGACCATTCCAACGAGTTCATAAGCAGATAATGAAGAATTCAGACACAAAGTGGCTATAATAATAGATGCAATGATGCACTTATGATATTGTTCCAGATGCTCTGCCTAGGTCCTCATCAAAAACTCCTTCTCACATCAATAATCTGCCAATGCAATGTAAACCGATTAATAATATTCTAAAATCAACATCAAGAAAAGTTTTTCTGAGATACTTACATCATTGATTATCATATCTTTGTGAATGAGATCTTGAAGATTTTTTATTGTAATGGCACCACCTAATTTATTGGTGTACACAATCTCGTCGCTAAAATGTTTAAGCATAAAAGCTATCAGACATCTTGGAAGATAAAATAGAATACGGGATATGAAAAAAATGTTATCACTTATGAGCTTATGCATTCGCTCAAAAAGTTTTTGTTAATAATTTGGTCTTCTTCGATTCTTATGTCGGCCTTTGATGTGCCCACTATCTTCGACGACTTTCTAGGACGGACTATCTCATAAGAATCCCCTGTGAACTTTGATGCCTTATGCCTTCTGCGCTCTTTTTTAACCTTCTTAATAAGCGAAGACATTCCAAAGAATTGTATGTCCCCTCATCGCCCTTTGGCGCAGGGGTGACATTTTATTATCATAGGGCATAGGGGTGACGATTATTTTTCTGGATTTAGGCTCCTCTTGGCCCTCCATAGAATGCCCCTCCTCCCTCTTCTTCTCCTCTTTATTTGCATTCCCAGACTTAGTTTGATAATCCAAGGAATTTCTCTCCTCCCTCTTCTCCTCCTCTGTATTCCAGGCTCAGTTGGACACTCCAAGGAATGCCCCTCCTCCCTCTTTTTCTCCTCTTTTTCTGCATACTAGGCTCCTCTTGGTCCTCCAAGGAATGCCCCTCCTCCCTCTCCTCCTTCCTCTTCTCCTCCTCTTTTTCTACATTCCTGGGCTCCTTTTGGTCCTCTAAGTAATGCCCCTCCTCTGTCTTCTCCTTTCTTTTCTCCTCCTCATTACTTGCATTGCTCTCCTTTCTGTGCAATGAATTGAGGAGGCTCTCAGCTATGGCAAGCCTGTGCCTAACATCATCGAGTTGATTCTTAACACATCCCGGTTCAATCCTCAACTCGGCATAGCTTGGACAGCTTTCTGTTGGTTCAAGGGATGCTACTATCTGTGGAGTGAGAAGCCAGCGCTTTTGTGCCATTGGTACAGTAGCTCCCTCCAACTGTAAGACAAGATGATTAACAAATTAATTTAAAACTAATAATAATAAATTAAGTTTTAAAATATTTACGAAGCAATGGATCATCTTATCAAGTCGTGAGGCTGCATGTTGGTAACTCGAACAGACTGCACCTTTAATTGGCTGTCATACTACTTCAACAGTCAAAGCAGTTTATTTGGATATGCTGGGGCTCCTATTGAGATATGCTCGAGGAACCACGCCTACACATGATAATTTTATGATATGAAAAAATAAAATATTTATAAAAAATTATAATAACAATACTCTTTCTGCATCTCAATAATTCTTACCACCAGCGCTGCTGAGCATCTGAACAGGATAGCCTGCCTCCTAATGTCAACTCCCTCTTTCTCTCTAGGACAACTAATATAACCTGGTAACCTATGAAAATCGGATAGAGTTCTACTATCCTTTATGTTGCGCACCATCAAGTATTAGTGAACTCTATCTAATTGCCAAAAATTACTAGCTCAAAAATCTATCCGGATAAAAACTTTTCATACCTGTTTATTTAATTCATTCATGACATCATATCACAGTATCATTTGTCCCTGCTCATATATATATGTATATATATATGTGTATATATATTTATGTAACATCCTCAAGCAGTTTATAAGATCACATTCACAATCGATATACAAGTCGCACCAATACATAGATTATACTCATAATTTCCTCCAAAATATAAGACTTTATCTCATTTCATAAGTGTCCATGATACAACATAGAGTATCAACTGTATAAACACACACACAATTACATATATAACTCTCATTTCATATACAATTGAGACTCTGTCTAACTTTTTAACATCCACACTAAATTCTTTCAATTTAACCATATTCTCGATGTACCATTACCAACTCTCAGACTAGGAGTAAAGCTAAGGCCAACCACTTAGCCCTGTCAATCAGCTCACTGTCATGCAATAAAAATATAACAACCATAGAGGGGTGAGATCGAAGTCCCAATGACTGGATAACCATCTAACCATGAGGAAATAGAGAACCATGACATCATTCCAAAGCATAATAAACACATAAAATACTCATGTGAATATGATATCAGGAAACTTAAAATGTAGCTCATTCTTCAAATAATGTATATCAGTGCCGAAATACTCTTTGAATAACTCTTTATAAAAATTCATGCATGATGCAATACTTCATAAGGCATATATAAACACATGTGTATCCTCATTATACAGCCTAGACTTTCTTTACTCATCTCTCTGATCTCCACTAAGATCTACTGTGGCCCACTGGCTTCTCTTTTAAACTCATCCCCACTAGGATATGCATTTGGCACACTGGCCCTTTATAAAACTAAAAGCAATATTTTTTTTTCCAAAACTTTATAATGTTGGGTTATGTATGAAACCTCCGAGATACCACCCTACAGTCACCCTCCTGCAGGTGTACTCTCATTGGATGCATGACTAGCAACAGGATCCCTGCATAAATAGCATCCCTTACCCGTGCGGTTCACGCGGCAAAGTGATTTGTTCCTTAACCCTGAAACCTTAGGTTTTCTCTCTGTCCTCATGGGCTATATAATAATCAGCTCCACCGAGCTATGATTCTTGCCCCTATGGGCTGCTTACAACCTGCCCCACTGGGCCTGAGCTAGCTTGTACTCACCCCTAGTCTCGGGGATCATCATACGATCAAATCGCAAGGAGATGCCAGCTCAATAGTAGTGTGCAATACTCATGCTACAATATAGTATATAGGGTGATCAGCCCCATAGCTGCTTGAATGCTCTGTATGACTCATGCATCAAAACATATTCTTTTTAACATTTTCCATGCACATATGCCATGTATGCATCTGAAACTCATGCATCAAAACTCTAAGCTCAGTTCTTTTGCTTTTTACAACTCATGCTCAAAACTTATGCTTTTAAAACTCATAATATAAACACATGCTTTAAACTCATGCTATAAATATATTCAATTCATGCTTCTAAAACCTAGGCTTACGCTCATATTTCATTATATCATGCACTTTATATTTATACTATGCACACACACACACACACACACACACATATATATATATATATATATATATATATATATATATATACACACATGCCATGCATGCTTCTCAATTCACATCATCTCTCAACCTCCTGTTACACTTTAACTCAAGTTACAAGATCATGCTTTCCTCAAGCTATAACATTCCTGAAACTCATGCTTTTCATTCCTGTTTTGAAATCATGCTATACTTTACCTATAATGTGCCTCTAGACTTTCTTGGATTCATGCCTTAACTTATGTCTTAACTCATGCTTCTCAATGCATGCTATATCTTTTTCCTTTAACCCATGCTTACCATATGTTTTCATTATACTACATACTAGATTCTCATCTTCTAGATTTACACCATACAAATCAATAGACCAAGCCTTTCATTTCATAGGCTTACATCAGAATATTATCATATTACCATGATTCATATCTTTAACATATACTATTAGCTCATACTTTTCATCGAAAGGAATAAAGTTATAGCATACCCTAAAGCATCGTATGGAAGTACTTGAAAAACTTGAGTTTAGAAAGATTCTAAATATTAAAAAGATATGAGATTTAGGAAGATTGTGGGCTTCCTAAGAGATTAAATATATACCTGGGGAGACAACATAGGTTTCATACAAGAATATGGAAATGAGAAAAGGTACGAGTATGAGAAAAGAGTCCAAGATCCATAAGAAGAATTTGAATGTCATAACAAGAGTAACAAACAGAGTAAAGAATAAGAGTTTCACGATAAATATAAAATAGGAGAAAGAATATGGCTTATAAGAGAGCATGAATGAGAGGATATATATATATATATATAATATGAACAAGAAAAGATATGAGATTAAGAAATGAACATAGGGGTCATGAAAGAGCATAGGTCTGAGGAAAGATTGTGGGTTTCATAAAAGAATATGAGATTGAGGGAAAAGCATGAGTAAGAAAAGAGTATGAAATTGAGGAATGGATATGAGTTTTATAACAGAACCTAGATCTGTGGATAGATCTCAATCTTCTGGACAAATATAAGGTTGAGGAAAGAGCAAGGGCTGAGAAGGGACCCTAAATTTAAGGTAAGAGTACTAGCTATGAAGCAGAAAAGAAAAGTATGAATTTAAGCATGTCATGAGTCAAAGTTTAAGTTTTAGGCATGGGTTTATGAATTGATAGTTGAAGTTAGAGCATATCAAATTATAACAAGAAAGAATATGCATTGAAGAGGTATGCATGGATACCTATCATATGCATGGATGATTTGAGCCCAGTTCTTTTAATGCTTAAATAAAAATACACAAAATTTTGTTCTTATTTCCCATATTTCCAAAACTCCTCTTTTCACCATATCATGCTCAACACAACACCATACATTTATAACAAAATATCCATACAATATCTCAAAAATAATTTACCTAACTAGATAAGAAACCCACTCACCTTGGCTGCTAGCATCACAACTGATACTCATCTTCTGTGCTTTGGCTTTCTGAAATCACCGTTCAGACCTATGCCATCACACACAGACACATACATCATCAAGGTTCATGCTTGGAAGGTTTCCTTGAAACACTATGCATTTGCATGCTAAATCCTTAAATATCTTATGATTTTCTTCCACTCTTTCATCCATCAAGGATTCACCTGCTATTGTCTCCATAACAACAAATCTAAGTAAGATCCATGCTATACTGGGCTTAGGAAAACTAGAGCTTACTTCAGAAGCTAACACGCCACCAAATCCTCTCCAAGCTTTCCCTTTTTCTTCTCTTCTTCTTCTTCTTCTCTTTTTCTTCCTCCCTGACCCATTCTCTTCCCTTCCTTCCTTTCTTTCTTTCCCACATTCTTTCTTTTATTTCGTTCTTTCTTTCTTTCTGACCGGTTCTCTCTCTCTTTCTTTCCTTTTATATTTTCTAGTGACTTAGGGGCCAAGCATGTACAGTGACTTAACAAAATCCCCATTTTGCCTCCGATAACTATTTATTGTTATTCTTTTAAATTTGATAGTTTTATATAGTATTTTAGGAAATAACCTTGCCAACTTAGAGAGCTCGATTTTAGAAATCCAACGGTTCAAACGACACTCAAATCGGACTTAAAACAAAATAAATATGAAATTTTAAAGATTTAACCCAAAAATCTACCGACTTAGAGCCGGCTCCTGCAGAAATTAGAGTTGGCTCTAACACGAGGCAGAAATGCTATCTTTCTATTTCTCAATTAGAGTTGGCTTTCCCTTATGCAGGAGTCGACTCTAAGCATGCCAGAAGTTCAAAACCGTGCCAGAGTCGACTCCTCACCAATTAGAGTCGACTCTAACTACTAAAAACATTATATAAGGGCAAAACTCAAATCAAACTTGATTTTTCTTATGATTTAAGCCTATTAAAACTCAAATCTCTTAAATTCTTAAATCAAAGTTATTAGCACCCAAAAATATACTCATTTACATCATGGATCTTTTCTTCTTACATTTTTCAAGTGGCAACACATCCACACATCATTAAAATCATCAGACTTTTATTTTAAATGAAAATGCCATTAATATTACCAAAATTACAAGATTTTTAGGATGTTACACCTAACCTTGTCCCCTCTCTTTGAGTGGACTGACTCCTCGAGTCACAAGCAAGCAACGACTTCTGAGAGACCCAGAATGATCAACTCCTTGATTGTGAAAGCCCAGTCGATCCTCTCCAATTGAGTTAAGTCATCCAAGTGCTAGATGAGATATCGTGGACATGTCTGATTAGACTTTGGAGCAAAAAATATGGCAAACATATAGACGATCCAAAGTCTAGCCATGTCCTCAACATCATTATGTTTCTAGGATGATTGGAGTCCATTTATTAACTTCTTCAGCCCATTTTGACGAAGATCTAAAGCCCAACCAAATCGTCTTAATAACCTTTCGTTGTACAACTGGCAGGATGTGTCGATCTTCTTTCCATGAGCTGGAAGACCAAAATGAGTGTGACTTCGTTGGCACTAAATATGATCGTCTTGCCACAGAAAATAAACTCCTTGCCTTCATTGTGACATCATATTTTATCTACTAGAAGTCGTCCGTCAACTGAGAACATCTGCATGTCGACGAAGGCACCAAATGGAGTCCTTCGGATAAGTTCTGTATGTAGTGTATTAAACCCTATCTTCCAAATTATGAATATAAACTGCTGGCTTGCAATAGTTCTTAAACAATTGGAAAGCCTTCATTGTAGGGACTGAAATAATTCCCAAGTCATCTAAAATAGATGGGATATCAGATTAAGGAAAAAAATGGTGCTGGGTGCCATTATATCTAAACTAGAGTGTCATAATATTTTAAGAAAGGGTGTCATAATATCTGAATAAAGGAATCATCATGTTGTTTACCTTTTTTGATTCTGTGGCTTCATATGGAACGACACTTAAAGGAGTCATATCCTCATTTGAAAAAAGAACGATTTCTTTGCTTTTTTCCGCTATTTTCTTCTTATTGTGCTTCTATGTTCGCGGTCTTCATCGACACACGAAACTACTCTTCTCCATGAAAGAAAAGATGGAAGGAACAACAGTGAAGGAAATTTAGGACACCAGCAACTACTCGAGCAATAAAGGAAGGACCTCTAGGGTTCAGAGGAAGATGAAAGGACATCGATACACCTTCTGTGTGAAACGATGCTAGAAGCAGCGCGATCATATCACGAATCCACAACCATACCACCTCGCACCCCGTACCGTCCGGCCATGTGAAGCCAACACTTTTAGCATGGGTGGCATAGCTGACTTAATAGGGTATCATCAGATTACAACTAGGGTAACATAATTTTTTTTTGCCTATTTTAAATATATTACAGTGATGTCATAAGTTTATACCAAGGGTGTCTTAATATTTCACCTTGGGTGTCATAAAAGGTTTTCGGCCGATTTACTCCTGGAATGTCACCAGGTTTTTCTTCAGTATCCATTTTAAGTCCAGGTGTTGTAAATTTGTAACTATGATGTCTTAAAAGTAAATCTGGTATATCGTAGCTCTTTTTTGGGGCGATTTTCTCTTGGTATGTCATTAAGCATATCCGTTAAAGCATGGGTATCATAGGTTTGAAATTAGGATGTCTTAATATTTCAACTGGGGTGTCATAAATAATTTTTGATCGATTTTCTCCTTGGGTATCGCGAGGCTTTTCTCTAGTGTCCATTTTAAGCACGAGTGTCATAGCTTGTTACTAGGGTATCTTAATATTTCAATTGGGGTGTTGTAGATCTTTTTTTGAGCAATTTTCTCTTGAGTGTCGTCAAGCATATCCATTAAAGCACGGGTTTCGTAGCTTGTTACTAGGGTGTCTTAATATTTCAACTGAGGTATCGTAAATGATTTTTAGCTGATTTCCTCCTGGAGTATCACAAGGCTTTTGTCCAGCGTCCGTTTTAAGTATGGGTGCCGTAGCTTTGTTACTATGGTGTCTTAATATTTCAACTAGGGTATCATGGATCTTTTTTCGGGCAATTTTCTTCTGGGGTGTCATCAAGCATATCCGTTTAAGCATGGTTGTCGTAACTTTGTAACTAGGGTATCTTAATATTTTAACTGGGGTGTCGTAAATGATTTTCGATGGATTTCCTTCTGGTGAATCACGAGGCTTTTCTTCAGCATCCGTTTTAAGCACGTGTATCGTAGCTTTGTTACTAGGGTGTCTTAATATTTTAACTTAGGTATCGTAGATATTTTTCGAGCAATTTCCTTCTGGGGTGTCAAGCATATCCATTAAAGCACGTGTGTCGTAGCTTTGTTACTAGGGTATCTTAATATTTCAACTAGAATATCGTATATAATTTTTGAATGATTTTCTCCAGGGGTATCGCAAGGCTTTTCTTCAGCGTCCGTTTTAAGTACAGGTGTCGTAACTTTGTTACTAGGATGTCTTAATATTTCAACTGGGGTATCGTAGATATTCTTTTAGGCAATTTTCTCCTGTTATGTTATAAAGCATATCCGTTCAAGCATGGGTGTCGTAGCTTTGTAACTAGGGTATCTTAATATTTCAACTGGGGTGTCGTAAATGATTTTCAATCGATTTTCTCCTGGAGTGTCGCAAGGCTTTCTTTAGCGTCCGTTTTAAGCATGGGTGTCATAGCTTTGTTACTAGAATGCCTTAATATTTTAACTGCGGTGTCGTAGATCTTTTTTTGGACAATTTTATCCTGGAGTGTCGTCAAGCATATCCGTTAAAACATAGGTATCATAGCTTTGTTACTATGGTGCCTTAATATTTCAACTAGAGTATCGTAAATGATTTTTGATTGATTTTCTCCTGGGATGTCACGAGGCTTTTCTTCAGTGTCCATTTTAAGCATGGGTATCGTAGCTTTATTATTAGGGTATCTTAATATTTCAACTGAGGTATCATAGATTTTTTTTTCAGACGATTTTCTTCTGTTATGTCATCAAGCATATCCGTTCAAACATGGGTGTCGTAAGTGTGTCAATAAGTAGAAAAAACAATATACAAAATAGAAGAAACGACACCCGCCTGCCTTCAAAAAAAGAATAAGAAGAAGAGACCAGTTGTCCTTTTCAATGTATCTTTTGCAGGGAAAAATAGTCCTTTGCCTTACTTGCACATACTGTAGAAGCACTTTTAATGGATATCATGATCAAAATGTAACATTGTATCAGTGCTATCCCATCCCGCAGCGTCAGGCTAAGTGGATCCATGTGGACCAATAAAGAGGGATGGTGCAGCCCACGTAGAATTTGCTGCACCGGAGTCAGTATAAGAACTTTTCCATTAAGTAATGTTGGGGTCATTTTCTTCCTAACGATAGAAAATTTCTGTAATTGAGCATTTAAATTTTTCTTTCATCACTAAGAAGAGCACGTTATGAAAATAACATGGCTTACAACTTGAACACCATCCTTACAACTTTTGAAATTTATTGAACAACCAAACATAATACAGAGAGTATTAACCAATAACAATATAACACCCTTTCCATCCAAAGAAACTAGTCAAAAAATCTAGATTAGCATCCATACCAAAAGGCATAAAGTAGAGTTTAAAAATTTTAGGCATCACTGCATTGCTATCAGCTCTTACTATCTTGTTTTAGTATGAAACCTAATCATCACTATGATTTTTATGAATAAGCAGCGATTCTTGGTTGCGTATAATTATAATAAGATGCACAAGGCTGAATAATAGTAAGCCAATTAAGTTCTCAATTGGTATGCCCTCTCCTACTATAACCACATCACTATGATAAAAAATCTAGATTAGCATCCATACCAAAAGGCATAAAGTAGAGTTTAAAAATTTTAGGCATCACTGCATTGCTATCAGCTCTTACTATCTTGTTTCAGTATGAAACCTAATCATCACTATGATTTTTATGAATAAGCAGCGATTCTTGGTTGCATACAATTATAATAAGATGAACAAGGCTGAATAATAGTAAGCCAATTAAGTTCTCAATTGGTCGGCTCCAAAACTCTGGGTGTCGACTCCAGACCGTGCCAAAATTTCAGAAAACTTCTAATACGCCTTGGGGTCGGCTCTTGACAATTTGGGTGTCGACTCCAAGTTCTAAACTTTGAAAAATTCTTTTAAAATTTTGATTCAAAACTTATTTCCTTATTCCTTTTAATTGATTAAACATTTTTAATCCCTGAAACACTTATTAAATCTATCAGAAACATAGTGAATATACTCATGTCTTTTATTAATCATCAAAATCAATAATTGGGTCAACAAATATATTACTATTAATTATAATATAAATAATTCATAATAATAGAAATTAATATTATTATTTAATATTATATTTTTTTAATATTATAATACACTATAATACTATAATATATATCATAATATCATATCATATTATATATTACAATATATTACTATAGAACTAAACTGAGCTTAGTCCATGTTGATATAGGCACATAGTCTTTAGGCTACGTTATTGCCATTTGTAACGATTGGACAATATCTGTTCGCTAGCATAGCCCCTTAATAATTTTGCTTAGTAGAATTGTGGATAGGACCAGATATTGACCACACCCATGTTCCTCATTACACTAGAAGCATGGCCTATAGTAATTAGGGCAGTCCCATCGTTGACTCACCTCATCACTACAACAAGGCATACCACCATGTATGGGCAACATCAAACATTGGGACCAAAGCTTGCCTATAAGAAGGAACCTCTCCCAAAGATGCAAAGGTTTTAGCTTTGGCCCCTTGAATTCCCACTTCTTTTGAGTCTCTCATTCTTCTTAGCACCCATCTTGGCTAAAAGCCCAGAACCTTACATGCTCCCCCTTATTTTTAATACAAAATAGCTACAAGGTCGACTCCTGGCCTCCTTAACTATCTTTTCTTACTAACTTGAGCAGCAGAGAACCTTTGCTACGTAGCCCTCAGCACTCCTCATGTTCTTCTTTTATCATCACAAGAGTACCAACCCAACCATGGAGCTCCCTCACATAGGGTTAGGCATATTGGATTTTGCTTCGATTCTAAGATCACCAATATATTCATCATCTTTGCTAGCGCTCAAGATCTCACGACCAAATTTTGGCACAATCAGATTGATGCTACCTACACGAAGTAAAGTGAAGGCCATGCTATTTGAGCTTTGTCAAACGGTCTTGTGTTACCTCACGGGTTTACCCGAAGTCCCAATAGTCTACCCCATAAGTCAAGGAACTTGATGCTAGTTCTTAGTAGTCAACAATTGACCATCAAGAGAGTCGATATGATTTTTGGTGGATTTATGACTGATGGATAAAGTTGCTCGTCTAGGAAGGCATACACCTTGACAACATAGAGTCAAGGCATTGAAGAGACAGAAAATAGAAGAGATTATTTCTTTCTCCAATGCCAACTTAGAGTGGATACAGATCCCTCATAATGATGCACTAGTAATATCTATGACCATTGCTAACTATCATGTAAAGAGAATGCTAGTTGACAACAATAGTTTAACTAGTAACCTCTACTTTGAATCCTTTAAAAGGATGAAGATTAGTGGTGATCGATTAAAATCCTTTCGTGGCCTATTGGTCAGCTTCTTCAGGAGCTTGATCCCAATTAAGGGGACCATTAACCTTTTAGGTACTTTAGAGAAGGAGTCCCACCAAGCCATAATAATGTTAAACCATTTTATGGTAAAGTCTCCCTCAACTTATAATGCTATTTTGAGGCATTCTGGCCTTAATGCCTTAAAAGCTATAGCATCAAGTTACCTCATCGCCATGAATTTTCAAAATGTGAATAGAATCAAAGAACTTAAAAAGGTGATCAAATTATGGCAGGATAGTGTTACATCACCGCTTTAATTTGTTGTCAACTTGATATTTGGGTTTATGCAAGAAACTTATCAAGCAGGAGCCCAAAAGGCTGGCTACATTGACTTGGATTTCTTGAGAACTACCTCCAAAATTACTCAATTTGAGATCAAACATGCTCCAAGAACCACCAAGAGGGGAAAGGCATGTTGGCGTGGATCGTTGATCATTACAAGAGTAGTAGATTGGGTCTAAGACTGAGATCTGCCCCATTGAAAGTCTAAACTTTTAGAAGCCTTAACTTGCCTATATGGCATCCGATTGAAGCTTTTTTTTTTTTTTTTGTTAAATCAAGTAATATCTTTGCTGCAACATTTTGCCACCTTGGTGTAATATACTAAGTAATCTAGACCAAATTCAACCTTGAAATAGGCTTATCAAAGCAAATTTCTTTTTCTAACCAATAATATCTCCTAATTTGAAAAGAAATAATCTTAGTAATTGAAGACAGAGTTAATATAGACCTCTTATAAAATTTTTATTTTTTCATGATTATTTGTACTAATCAGATATATTTCGCAAAGCACTAACTCTTTTTAATTACAGAAGAAACCTAATTTGAATTATGAAAAGGTGGACCTTACTAATATAAATAAGATTGTATAACTCAATTTTATTTTTTATTAATAAAATAAAAATCTACATCCTATTTTTACTAATTTTATTGTTTTCTTTTTTATTAAGAGATTCAAATGAAGTGGGACGAAAGAAATCCTTCCTCCTTTTGGAATCGAGTTTAGGATGATTCACTAAATTTAGTAAAATTATAAAGTAGTTTTGGCTCCTCCAAAAGCCAATATAATATGTTGAGGAAAAGCTTCAGGTTTCTCTGGATGCATTAAAAAATTATTTTAATTGGACCATAGGTTCAAAATTTGAAAATAGTCATTTTTAATATTATAATATTATTATTGTAATTAAAATAGAATTATATGATATATAATTTATAATATTATTAAAATATTGTATTCTAATAATGTATTATAATAATAATATTATATAATAATATAAAAATATTATTTTATAGGACATATAAAAAATATTTTTAATAGATATATATATATAATTTATTTTTAGTGTAAATATTGAATTTTACTATTTATGTATGTAGGCTTAAAGAATTCTTTTTGCACGTCATCCTTGTTGAATTCAAAATGCATACGCGTTAATAACAAAAATTTGTGAGGAGATATGCATAGTTTCATATATTTATAAGGTTATCATAAAAAGGAAATCATTTATAATATTATATATGCAAATTGCAAATTTATGAAGTGCAGATGCAATTTCAAATATATATAAGGATACATAAGCAAAAATTGATTGATACTGCTGATGAGTTCAATATGCTACATTTTTTTTCAAGTTTTGATCCATTAACATTTAAAGAAGCTTATGAAGAATCAAAGTAGAGAAAGGTGATGCAAGAGGAGATACATGCCATTACCAAAAACAATATATGGGAGCTTACTTCACTTCCATAAAGACACAAGGCAATTGGTGTCAAATGGGCTTTCAAGACTAAAAGAACAGCAAAAGAAGTGGTGGAGAAGCTTAAAGCAAGGCTCGTATTTAAAGGCTATAAACAAGAATAGAGAGTTGATTATGAAGAAGTGTTTGGTCCAATGGCTCGGATGGAGACAATGAGAATACTGATTTCGATGGTGGCTCAAAAGAAGTGAAAGATCTTTCAAATAGATGTAAAGTTCAGTTTTCTTAAGGGACATCTTGAAAAGGAGGTCTACGTTGATCAAGGTTGTGCAATGAGAAAAAGAGAAAGTCTATAAGCTAAAAAGAGCTCCCAACGAGCTCAAACAAGCGCCAAGAGCATAAAATTCTAGAATTGACGGATATTTTATTTAAAATGAATTTACTAAATGCCCATATGAACATGATATATATATGAGGACTAATCTGCATGTTGATGTTATGTTCATTTGTCTCTATTTGGACGATTTGCACTAAGAAAAATCAAATTTAACGAAGCCAAAATGCATCGCTAATACGTCGCTAAGTCCATTTAGCGGCGCATTAGCGATGCAATTTGGGCGTCGATGTGAACCTCGTCGCAACAAGCAATCCGTCACAATTGCGTTGCTAAATAGCGATGCCTAACAATGCAAAAAAATGCGTCACTATTTTGCGACTAAACCGAAGTCGTTGCAATTTAGCGATGCATTAGACTCCCTATTGTGTCGCAATATTGCGACAAAATTGCATCGCAATAATAATTTAATTTTTTTAAAAAAAATAATTATGACGACAAACTTTCATCACAATAGCATTGCTAATTAATTTTTTTTAATTAAATTTAAAATGTTATAAATTAAACCTCTTAATATAATTTCATTGCATTTAAATAATGATCGAAACAATATCACTAAATTTTTAAAAATATTGATCAAAACATTCATCACAAAATTTTTAATAATATATAAAAATTTAATATATTAATAATTTAAAATTTTATATACAAAACATAAGAAGTAAAGAAAAAATACATCAAGAATCCGCATTATCACGATCACGGAAAGGCTACGGAGGCTGGAATGAACCCTGCGCCATGAGGCGAACCAAATCCTGCATCTGACGCATTTGCTTTCTCATGTCTGCAAGCTCCTGCTGAAGGCCTCCCATACGCTGATCGAACTCCTATCGAACCTCCTCCGTAATAGATCTTCGAATGTCATCTAAATGTTCGGTAGGAATATCGCCAGGATAGTGCAAACTGGAGCCCTGATGAAAAAATATCTAGAAGCTTTAGTGCCCAAACTGTAAACCCTACGGTCTTGCAGTTGGGCACCAACACCTTCCAAAAACACACGTCGACTCTCCTCTGGTGAGAGTTCGATGAGCGGCCCCCATCAATAGAGTCGACCTGCGATGCTAGGATTGAAGCTCCTCGACTCGTGCCTTTGAATTATAGAATCAATGATAAATGAATCAATATATGAACCTGAATAAAATTTTAAAAATTAAATAGATAGAATATAAAGCTAATTTCTTACCGCAACCTCCTATGATCGTGCATCGACCCAGGAACCGTCCTTCCTAGTGTGTCATCCTGAATAGGCGAACTCACCACAATCTCTGCCCTCCTGCTCAGACTACAAAAGCAGAAGAAATGATATAATGTAAGTATTTATAAATAAATAATTAATTAATTAAATTATTTATGTTTTCTTACCATACAGCGTCTGTGCTCCTGAATCGAAATAGACCCCGCAGTGTGGCGGGAGAGACCCGTGCCACGACCGCCCTTCTCGGATCGACGGTTCGTGGTGGCTGATGCGGACCTCTTTGCCAGGCCTCAGACTGCCACACCCGCTGCCAGTCATGCCAAATACCCTCTGGCATATGCACAAGATGCTCACTGATCTCCTCCAACGATGAAGCATGTCGAGTATCGACGTGCCATAAGAGCATTATATGCTGCTCTAACGGCATCATGAATGGCACGTAAACTTTTTCTGCATTGAAATAAACAGTTAGTTTAAGAATATATTAAGATTAAGAAATTTTATATCAATGATAAATTGTATTTAATAAGTTTACCTGAAACTCTGAAAAATAAAACTTCCTCATGACCGCAGATACATGGTCCCAATCGTAGCTACTGGGATCAGCACGCCTCTGAAATATGGAGCTGATCCGGCTCGATACAGAATGCTGCTCAATAAAACTGTTAAAAAATATATGTTTATAAGTAATTGACTTTAAAACATAAAATATATTTACAATTACTATATACTTACAGCCCATCAGCATCCAGTCAAAGTACGGTGCGGCCAGCATAGGAAGAACTTTCAGAGGTCTGTACCGATCGGCTATGAGACTCGAAGGCTGTAGATATGAACTGTCCATCTCCAATGGCCATGTGATCTGTGCGGTAGGGCTACGTCCCTGCTCGCTCTGTCCGTCGGCGGTAGATCTATCTCGGCCCGTCATACTAAAAATACTAAAGATTCATGCAATATAGTTACGAATAATGATTGAATATGTAAAAATTTAACACTTATAAAAATAAATTAAAATTGAATAAACCTCTATGTTTAATCAGTGTCATTTGTTTCGTCAAATGTTGGTTCAACATCCGATGTCGTATTAAATTGTGATTCAGTATCATTATCATCGGAAGGAAATCGAACATTTCATCCTCAATTTCTTGGACCATTTGGATCTCTAACTGATGTTTCAAGAGCCCTTGTGTTGTCCTCAATTGCATGCATTTTCATCTTATCCTCTTGAAATGCAGGGCACTCAGTTGATTGACTTGATGAACTCTCGTCTAATATGATTGTTGAACGTGGGACGATTTTAGAAACAACCCACCAATCTCGCTTGTCGTTGTACAAACTTGGATATTCGCAGTAAAACACTTGCTGAGCTTGGGATGCAAGGATGAATGGTTCATATTTCTGCAATCTTCGGCAATGGTTGACTTCAACTAGATTTAGTCGTTATGAATCCTTTTATCCAGGAACTATCGGATCAAACAATCGCAACGAAACAATACGGTTCATTTTATAGGCCAACCGGGATATTCAACTTCAACCACCTCTACTAACTTTTCATAATAATCCTGCATATTTGCTCTAACACTTTCTCCTTTAACACATGCCCCACTTCTGCGTGCCTCTTGAAGATACTAGTCATTCAATTTGAAATTTGTACCCATTAACAAAATAGCCAGTAGAGTTGTTACGGTCTTCAATGGCCATTGTGCTAGACATTTTATTAAAATATTGTCGGTTGTGAACCATGGACCGTTTACCTATAAATTAATAGCTATTCATAACCAATTCAAAAAATAAAAGTGATTATTACAATTGATTGAATGATACTACTCACATATTCATAAAACCAGTAAGCGAACTCCATTTCTAACTTATGCCCAATGGCAATTTGACTAATGTTGGGATTCGTCTGTCGTTGTCTATCACAATACATCCTTAAAGGATGATAACAATTAAAACTTTGATAGCAATTAAATAGTATGGTCTATTATAATTTAAAGTAGAAGTTCTAATTAAGCATTGAAGTATATACTTACTCAATGTATGGATCGACTTTTCTACAGTTCATTAGGATGTAATAATGTGTTGCATTATACTCATATCGCTCAAATCTCTTGACTTCTGCCTCCCAAATGAACGATCGATACCTTTAAAAATTGATATTCTACCATCTTTAGGTTCTCCTTCGTCCACACATACGTTATCGTTACGACCAAGATTTTGACTCCTCGTATGGACGTGATTCTCAAAGTAATGAGAAGCAAAAGCTAAAACTTCTTCAAAAGTGTGCATTGCATATAGAACCTTCAACCCTTGCCTTATTACGCACATTATTTTTTAACTTCTTAAGGTACCTATATGTAAAGGTAAGAAATAAAATAAACCAACTTTTTTGCAATGAAATAATATTTGAAATGTCAACATGTACTACTGATTATTAATATATTTATCTCTCGAAAGGATACATCCAGCGATACTGCACAGGACCAGCTATACTCGCTTCGTATGGCAAGTGAACCGGTAAATGCTCCATTGAGATAAAAAAACTTGGAGAAAATATTCGCTCAGCTTATATAAAATAATTGAAATTTCCTCATCAAGCCTTGCCATGGATGCAGAAGTAATGACTGCGACAGATAACTCCTTGAAGAATAAGCTGAGCTCCGTAATGCCTTCCACACATGGTGCGAAAGCAACTCACGAAAAGCTATAGGCAATAACCATTGCATGAAAACATGGCAGTCATGACCCTTCATGCCAAACAACTTGAGCTTATGCATGTCCACATACCTACTGATATTTGAAGCATAAGCATCTAAAAATTTAACCCTCTAACCCAGTTACATAAAACTTCTCATGAATTTCTATCAAGAGTGTAAAAGGTTTTAGGATAGGTCCCATCAGCATTCCTCCTCAAATCAGCTCTTCTGCAATACTGATTAAGTTCTTCTCTGACTTTACAGTGTCTTTGGTTTTTCCTAGGATGTTTAGCACCATGTTAAATATGTTATCAAAGAAATTTTTCTCAATATGCATAACATCCAAGTTGTGCCGGATGAGATTTGTGCTCCAATACGGCAAATTTCAAAAAATACTCCGCTTCTTTCGGTTATGTTCTTTACATATAGGGCCATTTATTCTATCTGCATCTGATTCCCAAGCATACCTCAACCCAAATGCTCTATAGTATCAAATATATCTGTGCCAGACCTAACTGGTTCGCAAATTTTATGACTGCTTTGTTCTTCCGGAAGGCGATCAAGTGCCGCCTATAAGGATGATTTGGAGGCAAGAACTTTCTATGATTATCAAACCATGACTGTTTACCACTTTTCTGCAATGTGAATGCATCAGAATCATCCATGCAATAAGGGCACACCATACGCCTAGCAGTGCTCCAACCAGACAACATTGCATATGCCGGAAAGTCACTGATTGTCCACATCAAAGCAGCTCTCATGATGAAATTTTATTTCATAGAAATATCGTTGGCTATGACTCCTGTTTCACATAACATTTTCAATTCGGCCACCAACGGTTGCAAAAAGATATCAATCTTTTCCTTTGGATTTGATGGTCCTGAAACCAAAACTGTCATGCACTTCCATGGAGGAAGGTTATATACAGTCAGTATCATGGGCCAACATGAATACTGTTGGCCCGCTTGACCAAATGGTTGGAAGCCATTAGTACAAAGATCTAATCTCACATTCCTTATATCTTTGGCGAAATCAGGATGATTCTCATTGAAATGCTTCCAAGCTTTTGAATCTGATGAATGCCGCATTTCATCTTCTTTAGATTCACGTTCGGCATGCCATCTCATATCAGCAGCTGTAACCTCATATCTGTATAATCTCTGCAGGTATGGAGTAAGAGGGAAGTAATGCATCCTCTTGTAAGGTACATTTTTCTCCTACTTGTACTAGCTCCCCCTTCATCATTAGTGTACCTCGATTGCCCACAAATCTTACATCTTAGGTCTGAGTCTTCACCCCAATATATCATACAATTGTTCAAGCAATAATCGATCTTATTAACTGAAAGCCCAAGGCCACGCAACTTCTTCGTTGAGTAAAAACTGTCTGCTACAACATTATCATTTGGTAAGCTTCCTTCATTAACCAGCTACAGCATTGAACGCCTTTTCTGATAATCGATGTTCTGCCTTAATATTCAACAACCGAGCAGCCATATACAATTGGGAATGACTCTCACAACCAAATACAATTCTTGATTTGCAGCACGCAGCATATCATAAAATTGTTGTGCATCTGGATTTGGTTCTTCCATAAATGTATTCTGATTGAATTCATTACCCGATGCATTCATCACCATTTCTTCATATATGTTTAAATTCACAAATGGTTCATCAACGGGAATTGAAACTTGTTGGCTTGTGACAGCTGCAATTTCCTCTATTTCACCATGACAGTACCAAACATCATACCAGGAATAAACCCCTTTTTATACAAATGCACCTTCACTATTTTAACATCTCTGTAGGCTTTATTCTGACACCTGTATAAGTTGCAGGGGCACCTAATCTTAAGCCATCCATCCATTCAAGTTGGCTACATGCAAATGCAATAAATTCTTCCAATCCATTCAAAAATCTAAATTAAGCAAGCCATCTTTTATCCTTACATACATCCATGAGCAAGCCCCGCTCATATTTGACCAACTTATACAATTTATGTAAACCATTAAAGAAAACCATAATATAAAACTATATTAGTATTAATAAATATATAACTAAATTATTTTTTTACACATCTAAGGTAAATAATAACTATTTAAATCATTTATAACGATAAATCAATTTTATTTTTAATGATTGCAACCAATTGATTAGGCCAGGCCCTGCTAAGGTTCCTATCCTGCAAGGTCGGGCCATGTGGAATTCGTGAGACTTCACAAGTATGCAAGTGTCCTAAATTAATTCCACCTTCACTTCATATCTAAAAGGTAAGGTCCTATCTCATTCAAGATTATTTTCTATGATATGTTATTCTGCTATTAATTATCATCGTTTACGTTAAAATTTCAGCAACATTTCCCCATATGTTCTGCTAAATGTGTGGCATATATGCCACACTAGGAGAACGTATGAGGAAATACAAACCGCAATCTCAACCAACGATAACTAATAGCAGACTAACATATCGCAAAAAAATAATACAAACGGGCTTAAAGGTTATAGTGCTGTGAGAAATAATATGCAATTCCAAAAACAATCGAACTTATGCTTGTGAAAAAGTTTTCTTGACTATTATACATATTTTGATTGTAATCTATAGTCACTAACTTCGTAAGATTATTATGTCCAAGATAATAACCTTAACCCAATATTTATGCATAGTATTATCTAATAATACTATGGTTTTAATATTGGACTGGACCAGATATTTTCATAACACATCAACTGTGAGACATATGATACGCCAAAACCCTTAAGTGTAATACCCAATATGCTCACATCATACATCTATTAAAACCATACCTAATCTCATAACCAAAATAACATATCCCAATATATCATGTTTTGTAACTTAAATCAAAGTCAAAGTCAAAACTATTTCATAACAAAAATAAGATGCAATAATATATGTAAGAAGTTCACCAATAAACTATCATGCATAGTTTAACCTGCTGAAAAATTTACACAATAATATAAAACCACTAATTAATCATGGCTTAATTAATTTACTATAAAAATAATAATTAATCATTTAGCAATTTATTTAACTAATTTACTATCAGAATCACTAATTAGCTAATATTACAATGATGTTATATTGCAATCATTATTTATTAGAATACCATAATTTATTACATTATATTATCATATTATCATATTATATTATAATAAATTTATTATAGAATTATATTATTTTATAATTATTAGTTTATTAAAAAAAATTGGGCCGTGGTTGGGTTTTTTTTATGCCCCTGGCTCAGCCACGTGGCCAGGTCGCTTGGCCACGTGGCCGGGCCTGAGGGAGGGGAGGGGGGGGTTGGGTTTTTTTTTTATGCCCGTGGCCTGGCCACAAGTTGTGGCCAGGCTACGGCCAGCCAGAGAGGGGGAGGGGGGTGGGGGTTTTAAATTTTTTTTTATGCCCGACCAAAAGGAGGGGAAGGGGGTTGGGTTTTTATTTTTTTTACGCCCATGGCCTGGCCACATGCTGTGGCCAGGCTGCGGCCAGCCAGAGAGGGGGGAGGGGGGTGGGGGGTTTTAATTTTTTTTATGCCCGTGGCCAGGCCAGGCGCGGCCGGCAAGGGCGACCACGGCCGCGACCGTGGCCGGCGAGGGCACCACGACTGCGACTGGCCAGAGAGAGGGGGTGGGGGGTTTCCTTTTTTATGACTATGGCTAGGCCACGGGCTGTGGCCAGGCCGCGGCCAACCACCAGGCACGATCACGGTCGGTGAGGCGGTCGCGGCCAGCCAAAGAGAGGTGGAGGGGAGGGGGGCTTGGGGGCGGGGTTTCAATTTTTTTAAGCCCATGGCCTGGCCACAGGCTGGTCGTGGCCTGGCGACCGGCCGCGGCGGGGGGTTTCAATTTTTTTTAAGCCCATGGCCTCGCCACAGGCTGGCCATAGGGGGGGGGGGGGGGGGCTGGGGGGGTTTCAATTTTTTTTAAAGCCCGTGGCCTGGCCGCTGGCTGGCTGCGGCTGGCCGCCAGGCCATGGCTACGGCCATGGCCGACGAGGGTAGCTACGGCCGTGGCTAGCAGAGAGAGGGGAGGGGGGGCTGAGAGGGTTTCATTTTTTTTTAAGCCCATGGCCTGGCCACGGGCTATGGCTAGGCCATGGCCGACTGCCAGCCAGGCCAGAGAGGGGGAGGGGGAGGGGGGGCTAGGGAGTTTCTTTTTTTTTTAAGCTCGTGGCCTGGCCACGAGTTGTGGCTAGGCTGCGGCCACGGGCTGTGGCCAGGCCGCGATGGCGAGGGCAGCCACGATCGCGCTGGCCATAGAGAGGGGAAGGGGGAGGGAGAGGGGAAGGGGGGGAAGGGGGGTTTACCTTATGAAGGCGCCGATGAGGAGATCGGGGTGCCGGAGGACCGCTAGAATGCCACCGGAGGTGGGGAAGAGGGAGGGAGGGGCGCCGTTCGGGTGTGGGGTGGGGAAGGAAGGAAGGGAAAGGGTGGGGGGGGGGGGGGGGTTTATAATATAGGATTAGCGACACAATTTTGCGTCGCTAATCCGTCGCTAATTAGCAACGCAATTCATGCGTCGCTAATTGAGTCGTTAATTAGCGGTGCAAACTCTATGCATCGCTAATTAGCAACATATTTACGCGTCGCTAATTAGCGACGCACAGTTGCGTCGCTAATTTGATGGGGTAAAGCCAGGTATGGTCGAAATTTACGACGAATAATTACGTCGCTATTTAGCGACGCATACAGTATGCATCGCTATGCATCGCTATTTAGCGACGCATTGAATATGCGTCGCTAAATAGCAACGCATATACATGTGTCGCTATTTAGCGATGCAATTATGCATCGCTAAATATTAATATTATATAATGTTAATTTTATATATTAATTATTAGTGTATAATAATTAATTATATAGTGATAATTTATATATTGATATATTATAATCTATGCCGCTCGTTTCACTAGAGCCTCCAAAATGACATAAATGGCCGCGATGTTACATGTCGCTTCCTTCGGAAACCTTCGGTGGGCGGCGCTCCTGCCCCTTTCTCCCCTCATCCGCCCTGTGGCTGACCAAGGGGTCGGGCTTGGCATTGTGCCGCTCCGTCTTTCCCCCACGGTGTGCTCGAGTGGCCAACTACAAGGTCCTATCCGGAACCAACGTTGCCTTCAGTTCGATTCACGCCTTTGTGCCGAGAATGCAGCCTAAACCCTAAAACCTTAAACCCCTAATTAAACCCTAAACCCTAAAACCCTAAACCCTAAACCCTAAACCCCTAAAACCCTTAATCCCTTAATCCCTAAAACCTTCTTGTACCTTTTTTTTTTTTTGCTGCCTTTAGATAAGAATTCTTTAGAATCTCCGTAAATCGGCTCACCAAGCCAACACCATATAAAATATCAGGTCTAGTACAAGTCAAATATTACAAACTTTCAACTAGACTTTTGTAATAAGATTTTTTACCTTCACCTTGTTTTGTTAGCTTTACCCCACACTCTACTAGGGTATCAACTAGTTGACAATCATCCATAGCAAACTTCACCAATATTTCTTTTGCATACTTCTTTTGAGAAATAAAAATTAAGGGGATGAGACTTGATTCTAACCAGAATCTTCCATCACTTGGTTTTCATCTTCCAACAATATTGTCTCCAGCAAACAACAATAGCAGATAGGCATTTAAGCAATATTTTTTAGTGACCCCAGTACAAAGTAACAAGCTATATTAAGCTTTAGGTTATATTACAATCTTTCTAGCCAATGTTTTTTGCTTGGCAAAAGACATTTATTCGATACCTTGGTAATTCTTTTGCACAGAAAATTAAAGAGAACAAACTGAATGGTATCAGTAGGAGAAAGTCATGGGCCAATAAACTGAATGGTATTAGTAGGAGAAAGTCATGGTCAAAGGATATGAATTGAAAGAGTCATAATACAGATAATCAAAAATTGGCAGCGAGTCTCGCATAGGAAAAGGACAAGAACTGACTTCAATTTATGACTGTTTTACAAACACCATGAAACGAGTGGAGAAGAAGACACCAATCCGAACATGACAAGCAGATGATGTCAAGACTATATTACTGAAACAATAGAATCATCTAGTATTTTTCTTTCTGTAGATCCAACTACACGTAAAGAAACTCTTAAAACTGAGTCATTTAAGATCATGAATGAAGCTTTTCCATAGCTTCCTAAGGATGTTCGATGACATACTCTTCTAATTCCTTCTCCAAATTGAAAATAAGAAAATGAATGGATTTGGGCATGAATAGCACTAAACAAATAGAACTGCAGTGTAAATAGTGAACCTAACCTGAATTTTTTCTCTTTCTCAACCAAAAATATAAAGGATCTACCAAAAAGAAAAATGCTGATTACTTTGCCAAAATAGTAAATATTCCATATATTACATTGAACTAAAGATTCAAGGACCTTGTCTTGAATAAAACTTTCTTATCCATTTTCATCCAACTATTTCTTATTGATCTTGGAGGTGCTGCAACAACTCCACGAGCTATCAGTAATCATTGACTCACTTACGAAACATCAATGAGGAGACCTACCAGATCTGGAGATCCATGGTTGCCACCATTGCTGATTGTGTATCTTCACGCTAGTGTTGCCGCTATCTTTACTGCTGCTTAGGAGCCCCTCAGCTCAGTAGATCTATTTCTTTTCTTCGCCCTCAACCTGCTTCCTAATTAAAACAACTAAACAAATTAAAACAAAATCACATTTTGGTATCTGAACTCCATATAAATCTGCATTAATTACACCAAATCAAAGGACGAGCTAAAAAGGGAGAAGAAGAGAAATTAAATCTATTATTAGCATTCAGAAACTTATATAAATTAGAAAAAATAAAA
Organism: Calamus simplicifolius; assembly: GCA_900491605.1. Classification (NCBI taxonomy): domain Eukaryota; kingdom Viridiplantae; phylum Streptophyta; class Magnoliopsida; order Arecales; family Arecaceae; genus Calamus; species Calamus simplicifolius. The sequence continues at coordinate 388,773 of UESW01004444.1, read as the reverse complement.
TTTGACTTATAAATGGTGGGGAACTCGGATTTAGATCTGAATCACTGGCATTTACTCCAATACCAAATCATCAAACCAGGGATCTCCGTCCTCAAATCTGATGATTTCTCCGTGTTCTCAAACTGTTCTCACAAAGGAAACCGAATCCGGACAAATCTCTCCAAATTCGCCTCACAGCTCCCAAATCACTCACTAATCCCTCGAAATCCTTAACTTTCCGAGAAAATGAAATTAAAAGCATCCACCTCGAGCTAAAAAAACTCCAAAAATCCAATGAGAAAAAATTCAGTAAATTTCTAGAGTCAAAACTTGAACTTATCACCAATATAAAGTAAATTCCATATCCATAATTTGTTACAAACCAGAATATTCCCTGGAGGAGAGGCTCTCGAGACTCAATAAGTAAGCCTAATATAATTTCAAAATTTCATTTATCAGGCTATCATTAGGTTCATGTCATCAGATCAATTAGCTTAATTCAATAACAATTACACTGTCATTACTTTATGTCCCACGGCCCTACAATAACATCATGTGTAGCCCTCTTAAACATCCCCTAAGAGGAAGGGTCCTGGTACCAGTGTCTATCATCTGTCATCTATCATGTGATAATCTGTCATGTGATAATGTGATAATCTGTCATGTGAGAACCGCGATGACACATAAAGTTTTACTGTCATTATCATGATTACATATTATCATAGTAATAACATGATTTTGCCAAATTAGCATAATTATATTTAACTGTAATTTCACAGACTTGACTTACTTACCACAGTACATGAATTTCACTTGATAACCCAGCTAATTGAACTCCTGGGAACCTACAGAATCATTTTTCATTATTAAATTTCTAAAATCTGAATTAAAATAATTCTTTAAATTCTACCCAAACCACTTCACTGGCCCAACTTTGACCTCGAATATCTCTCAATGTATACACCCAGAAACCCCACGGACTTGAGGGCACTTGATGATGGTAAGGACCTTGGCATGCCTAGCTCCTCGTTCGTCAAGGGATTCCCTTCAAGGCGAGGAATGCACCAAGACATTCAAACCCTAGGTCTAGAAACCGTAACCCTCCATGGCATTGGCTGGAATGCAAGTATTATCCTATTGATAAAAGAATCAAAAAAGGGGAGGAAAAAAAAAAAAAAGATTAGCGACGGGTTTCTTCGGAAGAGGCAATTGGATTGGGTGGCTGTTTTTGTATTCCGTTACTCGGATCGGAATAATGTGGAATTTCTTCTCTGTTATCTGCCAAAAACATAATAAGCTCTTACAGAGGACTTTGATCTGGCCTACCTGATGGTCGTCCAGTTGATGACAACGTCGGAGAAGAAGGAAGAGGCTGGCTCACTGGAGAGAAAAAGATGACCGATGAGGTGATCACTGATCAAACTTAGAATCTTCGGATTAGGGAGCACTAGAGCTCTGGGTTCTCCCGTTGATCCAACGATGGTAGCCGCGGCTCTGGAACAGAGGGCTCCGCCTCAAGCTTAGGAACAAAAGAAAGAGAAGGAAGAAGAAGGCAGGAAGGAAGGAGAAAAAAAAAAAAAAAAAATTGCGACGGTCGGAGAAGGAAGTCCCGGTTAAGTGAATATAGCGACGGAAGTAATATTGAAATAAACATACCATTAGAGTTACTTTTTGGAGAAAGAAGTAATATAGCGACGAAAAATTTTTCTGTCGCTATGTTTTATATTTAAATAAACATGGTTAGGGTTTTGGGGAAAGAAGTCCTGAATATACGTTTTATATTGAAATAAGACCGATTAAGATGAATATAGCGACAAAAAAAATTTCATTGCTATGTTTTATTGAAATAAATATCATTAGCAATCGCTAATTATATATATAATAAAAAATTTAATAATAAAAAAAATTTTATCGCTATATTTATATATAATAAATATTTTTAGTAATAAAAATTTTCGTCACTATATCTATCACTATATTAGTGACAAAAAATTTGGTCACTAGTTTTATATATGAAATAAATGTATTTAGCGATGAAAAATTTTGCCGTTATCTCCGTCGCTAATATGTAGCAACGAAAAATTTTCGTCGCTAGTTTTATATATGAAATAAATATAGTTAGCGATAAAAATATACGTCGCTATATCTGTCGCTAATATGTAGCGACGAAAAAATTTTTGTTGCTAGTTTTATATATGAAATAAATATATTTAGCGATAAAAATATTCGTCGCTATATCTATCGCTAATATGTAGCGACGAAAAATATCTATCGCTATGTTTTATATATGAAATAAATATCCTTAGCAACAAAAAATTTTGTCGCTATATCCATCGCAGATCTGAAGCGATTTGCAACGACTATGGATCCGTCGCTAAATTCCGTCACTACTCCATTTTTTTCTTATAGTGTCATTAATTGACCATATATCCTTATGTGTGTTGTAAGATATTTTGAAGGGACTATACTACTGTAAGAGTGAATTCAAAACTAAGTGCATTAAGAAAAATTCTGACATCTCAACCTTTAGAATTTAACTGAGCTACAATATCCCTCATCTTCATGATGTACTCACGCACACCTCCAATAGTAGTGAACTTCATTGATGACAACTTTGCCATTAGGGTGCTAGCCAGTGCCTTATCTAAAGACTCAAATTGTGCATCGATAGCCTTTAGAAGTTTTTTGACATTTTTGTACTCAAGAGTTGAACCACGTATACTAGCAGAAATCTTAGTACGTATGAACATCATACTTAGGCGATTGGATTACTCTCATCATTCATACGCAGCAATCTCAGTTTGAGTGCTAGTAGATGTAACCGAATATGGTTCATCCTTCCTGATAGCATAGTCAATGTAAGCACCCTAATTGAAGGAGAATTCTTTCCTTCCATACTTTATAATTGTCACTACTTAAATCGAAAACATCACATTTCATATCAGAAATATTAATAGGCAAATAGATGCATAAAAAATAAAAATCATGTTTATATAACTGAATTTGAGGTATAAAACTTAATGTCATATCTTACTAATGTAAGCATGCAATAACATGAATCAATAACATATAATAACTACCTATAGGCTAAGTTATTATACTTAAATAAACTCATTAACTTAATGATGTGACTAACAAATTATATTCCTTTCTTAATTTATGTAGGTAATTAAGAAAATAATTTGTTATCCCATCCTAATTAATTATATCAATGCAATAAAAATTTGGGATAAGATTCATTGCATAAAAAATAATTAATTACAATTAATGTCATCTAACCTTACATGATCTTTGCAACTCAATATATAATTTTGATTAATTAAAGATGTTGTGGCTACTCCTTAGTTAATCAAAATCATATTGACCACATGACATTTAAACTCCATATATGGATACAGATTAGTCAATTTAGCATGATTATTAGGTAGTGATTTTAATCAACACAACATTTTCAAATCAATGTCTGAATTAATCAAATTGGTTAGGCCAATAGAAGAGAGGTGGGGGTCCTACCGTTGCTTTCCTTAGGCCAGTCAACAAAATCAATTAGGTAACCATAATCTCTTCACTTTTCTAGACATCAATTGATCAATCAAACCTTAAAAGGATTTGCATTGTTTTATTATCAATTAAAACATGTCTGGCCGTAGCTCATTATTTTTGGATTTTTGGTGATTCAAACGTGAGTTGTTCATATTCTCATTCCAAACCTTAACACCACACCATCAGGCCTTTTCTATTATTAATATCAATTTCTTTTATTTAAACCATACTTAAGAATAAAAAAAGTTTTCTTGGCCACCCATTTACTCTTTGATACATAGATAGTTGGATCAAATAATCCAGGGTACTACCAGTAGAATAGCTTTCTCTTTGGACTATCCCGAGAAAGAGAAATAGAGACCAAGAATGCCTGCTTATATGAACGATGAGATAATAAGTTGCTCTAAAAGATTTAATTAAATTCTAAAATAATTAAATCTTAAAATAATGAAAAGACTCACAACAATAAAACAAGACAGAGGTATTGAGGCTCACTGTTAGAGATCTATTAAAAGTCTACATAGAAATTGTATAGAAATAATAATATTTTAAGGATCTGAATCAGGATCTTAATGAGCGAATCTGAATTAGGATCTGAATCAAGATCTTGATTGAGTTGAGTGCAGGATCTCTATTTATAGAGACTTTTTTAACTCCCTTCCATCTACTCCCAGGCATTTTAAATTTTCAAAAGAGATCACTTAATTAATTAGTGGATGGATATGTTGAGAATTATCTCCAAGAGATTAAAATATATATGTAAGTGGTTATCAAATAAAAGAGATCACTTAATTAATTAGTGGATGGATATTGTTGAGAATTATCTCCAAGAGATTGAAATATATATGTAAGTGGTTATCAAATAAAATAAAATAAAATAAATAGGATCATCACCAATGTGATACTACACTTTCACCTTATTTTACCCATAAGAATAGGCAAATTATGCTTCAAATGACATTAGAGGATGAAACCCCCAAAACTAATTTCACTGCAACTTATATTCTTAAGGTTTTACTACCATGCTTTCGGCTGTGTGTGATATGAGAGAAGTAGAAGATCATAATGGAATGATATAAGAGGCTGAACGTTTTGAATGGGATTTATATTGAAGATCACTCTTTCATCTTTCTCTCATCCTCTTTCCTGCAGTCCGAGTTTTCCTCGTTGGATGCTGGAAGAAAGGGTTTACAGGTGAGGATGATGCTTGGATAAGCCTCATCTTTTCTATTATTTGAATTTGGAGAAGCTTTGAGCCTTTATCTCATTAGATGTGTTTCATTGATTTTTTTTTTTTTTCGTTCAAGTTTTTTTTTATTTTTTATTCAAATTGGGTCTAGACCAGCCGGGTTGCTTCAGTTCAACTAGGACCGGTTCTCAGAATAAGAATCAGAGAGGAGAGGGAGCACCAATACCGTCTTCCTAGATGGGGGTTGAGGAAGTTGAGTATCGCCAACTTAGCTTTTGAAAAGTATTGCCAGCACCACTTAGCTTGAAGAGCCATGTTAATCTGATCCTTTGAATTTTTAATGTCCCTTCCACCATCTCTTTAGGCCTTAGAAATTTATAAGCAGGATGCATGAGAAGTAGGCATTGGCAGTTTAAAGATCGATAGATCTTATTAATTTTGTGGACGACCCACTGACAATAAATACTTGACAGAGGACAACGCTAGACAAGTTAATCGGCTGCCAACTGATAACAACTTAACCTTCCATCCAGAGAACCTTTTGTCAAGCTTCTTTGTATGACACACTTAAATCAATTTTTTCAATACCCTTGTTACAAGTAGGGTTAGGATTAAGTTACACCTCATAAATATTGCTCATATAGAATTATACATTTTCTTGAATTCAATAATTCAAATCCCACATTAATGATCCAAATAATTAAATACAATATGTTATTTTTAAATTATTTACATATAAAAAATCATGTGATTTAAAAAATTTCTCACTACAAGAAAAATAAAATATTGCGACGCCCAAATGCGTCGCAATTGCGTCGCTAAACATGCTATTGCGACGCAATAGCGACGCAATGACGGCGTCGCTCAGATGTCCGTCGCAATATCCATTTGTCGCAATTGCGTCGCAATATTGCGACTCTCTGCGACGCAACATTGCGTCGCAATATTGCGACGCATCCAAATGCGTCGCTAAATTTAAAATTAATTTTTAATATTTAAAATTATTATTAAATATTGCGACGCACTCAATTGCGTCGCAATATTGCGACGCATTTAGATGTCGTAATATTTAATAATAATATTTTTGATATAATAGCGACGCAATTTGAGTCGCTAATGCGTCGTAATAAAATTTTTTTTAAAATATTGCGACGCAAGGTCATTGCGTCGCAATATTTATTAAAATATTTTAGATATAATAGCGACGCAATTTGAGTCGCTAATGCGTCGCTATTAATTTTTTTTTAAATTATTGCGATGCCAGGTCATTGCGTCGCAATATTTAATAATAATATTTTAAAATATTAGCGATGCAATTTCAGTCGCTAATGCGTCGCAAATTAAATTTTTAAAAAAATATAAAATATTAAAAATTAAAATGGTTAATACAATTTCGTTAAATTTAAATATTGATAGAAACATTCTTCACTCATATTGATCCAAACAATAATCAATTTCCAAAAATAATTATATATTAAAATTTTGAAGTTTTCATGTACAACATAAAAAAAGAAAAAAAAATACATCAAGAATCTGAGCGATCACGTGGAGGCTGTGGAGGCTGGAGACTCTGCGACAAGCGGCTAACCATATCCCGCAAATGATGCATCTCATCTCGCATGTCTGCAATCTCCTGATCCCGGCCTCGCATACGATCCTCGAAATCCTGCTCGACCTCCTGCCGAACCTCCTCTGCAATCTCTGAAGGTCGTCTAAACGCTCGGAGGAATATCACCAGAAACTCGCGAGCTGGAGGCCTGATGGGGAAAATATGTAGAAGCTCTAGTGCCCAGACCATAGACCCTGCGGTCTCGCGGCTGGGCACCAACAGCCTCCAAAAACACACGCCGACTCTCCTCTGCTGAGAGTTCGACGGGCGTCTCCCCATCAGTAGAGTCGACCTGCGATGCCTGGGAGCGAAGCTCCTCGACTCGTGTCTTTAAATTATGAAATCAACAATAAATGAGTTAATAAATTTCTCGAAATAAAATTTTAGAAATTAAACAGATACTACATAAATCTAATTTCTTACCGCAACCTCCCGTGATCGCGTGTCGACCCAGGAACCGTCCCTCCTGGTGTGTGTCGCCCTGAATAGACGAAACTCACCAGGATCTCCGCCCTCCTGCTCAGACTATAACAATAAAAAAATTGATATTAATACAAATATTTGTAAATAACTAAAATAGTAATTAAAATATTTATGTTTTCTTACCATACGCCGTCTGTGCTCCTGAATCGAAATGGAGCCCGAAGTATGGCGGGAGAGACCCGTGCCAGGACCGCCCTTCTCAGATCGGCGGTTCGTGCTGGCTGATGCGGACCTCCTGCGCCAGCCATCGGACTGCCAGGCCTGCTGCCACTCGTGCCAAATACCCTCTGGCACGTGCGCAGGACGCTGACCCGATGACCTCCAACGATGAAGCATGTCGGAGTATCGGCGTCCCGTCAGAGCCTCCCATGCTGCCCTAATGGCATCATGGCTGGCAGGATCCCACGTAAACTTTTTCTGCATTAAAATAAACAGTTAGTTTCTGAATTTATTAAGATTAAGAAATTTTATATCAGTGATAAATTGTATTTAATAAGTTTACCTGAAACTCAGAAAAATAAAACTCCCTCGTGGCTGGAGATACGTGGCGCCAATCGTAGCCACTGGGATCTGCACGCCTCTGAAATACGGCGCTGATGTGGCTGGATACATGATGCTGCTCAATAAATCTGTTAAAAAAATGCATGTTTATAAGTAATTGACTTAAAAACATAAACATATATTTTTAATTAGTATATACTTACAGCCCCTGAGCATCAAGTCGAAGTACGGTGCGGCCGATGGTGGAAGAACTCTCGGAGGTATGTGCCGATCGGCTGGATGGTAATACTGCTGGAGAGATCGAAGGCTGTGCGACTGCTGGAGATCCGAACTCTCCATCTCCGACGCTCATGTGATCTGATGCAGCAGGGCTACGTCCCTGCTCACTCCGTCTGTCGTCGGTAGATCTACCTCTGCCCGTCATACTGAAAATACTAAAGATTCATACAATTAAATTACGATTAATGATTGACTATGTAAAAATTTAACACTTATAAAAAAAGTTAAATTTTAAAAAACCTCTATGTTTAATCGGTGTCATTTGTTTCGTGAAATGTTGGTTCAACATCCGATGCCGTATCGGACTGCGATTCAGTTTCATTATCATCGGAAGGAAACCGAACATTTGCATCCGCAATTTCTTGGACATCACCATTTGGATCTCTAAGTGATGTTTCAGGAGCCCTTGTGTCGTCCTCAATTGCATGCATTTCCATCTCATCCTCTTGAAATGCAGGGCACTCGGCTGATTGACTTGATGAACTCTCCTCTAATACGATTGTTGAACGTGGGACGATTTTAGAAACGGCCCACCAATCTCGCTTGTCGTTGCGCAAACTTGGATATCCGCAGTAAAAGACTTGCTGAGCTTGGGATGCAAGGATGAATGGGTCATATTTCTGCAATCTTCGTCGATGGTTCACTTCAACCAAATTGTAGTCGTTATGAACCCTTTTGCCCACAGGAACTATCGGATCGAACCAATCACAACGAAACAATACGGTTCGTTTCATAGGCCAACCGGGATATTCAACTTCAACCACCTCTACTAACTTTCCATAATAATCCTGCATATTTGCTCCAACACTTTCTCCTTTAACACACACGCCCCAGTTCTGCGTGCCTCTTGAAGCTGCTAATCGTTCAATCTGAAATTTGTACCCATTTACAAAATAGCCAGTAGAGGTTGTTACGGTCTTCAATGGCCATTGCGATAGACATTTAATGAAAATATTGTCGGTTGTGGACCATGGACCGTTTACCTATAAATTAATAAGCTATTCACATCCAATTCAAAAAATAAAGCCATTATCGAAATTGATTGAGTGATACTACTCACAAATTCATAAAACCAGTAAGCAAACTCCGTTTCTAATTTCTGCCCAATTGCAACTTGACTGATGTCGGGATTCATCTGTCGTTGTCTATCACAAAACATCCTTATGGGATGAAAAGGATGAAAACTGATGTTAGCAATTAAATATTATGGTATATTGTAATTTAAATTAAAATTTCAATTTAGCATTGAAGTATACACTTACTCAATATATGGATCGACTTCTCTACAGTTCATTAGGATGTAATAATGTGCTGCATTATACTCCATATCGCTAAGATTTCTTGACTTCTGCCCACCAAATGAACGGCCGATACCTTTAAAAATTGATATTCTACCGTCATTAGGTTCTCCTTCGTCCACACATACGTCATCGTTACGACCAAGATTTCGGCTCCTCGTGTGGACGTGACCCTCAAAGTAATGCGAGGCAAAAGCTGAAACTTCTTCGACCAAGTGTGCATTGCATATAGAACCTTCAACCCTTGCCTTATTACGCACATTATTTTTTAACTTCTTAAGATACCTATATGTAAAGTTGAAACAAAAAATTAACCAATTTTCTTGCAATGAAATAATATTTGAAATGTCAACATATCTTAATGATGTATATATTTACCTCTCGAAAGGATACATCCAGCGATACTGCACGGGACCAGCTATGCTCGCTTCGTATGGCAAGTGAACCGGTAAATGCTCCATTGAGTCAAAAAAACTGGGAGGAAATATTCGCTCAAGCTTGCATAAAATAATTGGAATTTCCTCCTCAAGCCTTGCCATGGATGCAGAAGTAATGACTGCGGCAGATAACTCCTTGAAGAATAAGCTGAGCTCCGTAATTGCCTTCCAGACATGTTGCGGAAGCAACTCACGAAAAGCTATAGGTAATAACCGTTGCATGAAAACATGGCAGTCGTGACTCTTCATGCCGAACAACTTGAGCTTATGCATGTCCACACACCTACCGATATTTGAGGCATAACCATCTGGAAATTTTAACCCTCTAAGCCAGTTACATAAAACTTCTCGTGAATTTCTGTCAAGAGTGTAACAGGCTTTAGGATAGGTCCCGTCGGCACTCCTTCTCAAATCACCTCTTCTGCAGTACTGATTAAGTTCTTCTCTTGACTTTGCAGTATCTTTTGTTTTTCCCGGGATGTTTAGCACCGTGTTAAATATGTTATCAAAGAAATTTTTCTCGATATGCATAACATCCAAGTTGTGCCGGATGAGATTTGTGCTCCAATAAGGCAAATCCCAAAATATACTTCGCTTCTTCCAGTTATGTTCTTTACATATACGGCCATTTATTCTATCTGCATCCGGTTCCCATGCATACATCAACCCCAAATGCTCTATAGAATCAAATATATCCGTGCCGGACCTAACCGGTTCGGCAAATTTTGTGACTGCTTTGTTCTTCCGGAAGGCGATCAAGTTACGCCTGTAAGGATGATTTGGGGGCAAGAACTTCCTATGGTTATCAAACCATGACTGCTTACCACTCTTCTGCAATGTAAATGCATCCGAATCATACATGCAATGAGGGCATGCCAGACGTCCAGCAGTGCTCCAACCAGACAACATTGCATATGCCGGGAAATCACTTATTGTCCACATCAAAGCAGCTCTCATGATGAAATTCTGTTTCATAGAAATGTCGTAGGCTACGACTCCTGTTTCCCACAACATTTTCAATTCGGCCACCAACGGTTGCAGAAAGACATCAATCTTTTCCTTTGGATTTGATGGTCCTGGAACCAAAACGGTTAAAAACATTGCAGTATCTTTCATGCACTTCCACGGAGGAAGGTTATATACAGTCAGTATCACAGGCCAACATGAATACTGTTGCCCCGCTTGACCAAATGGTTGGAAGCCATCGGTACAAAGACCTAATCTCACATTCCTTATATCTTCAGCGAAATCAGGATGATTTTCATTGAAATGCTTCCAAGCCTTTGAATCTGATGGATGCCGCATTTCATCCTCTTTAGATTCATGTTCGGCATGCCATCTCATATCAGCAGCTGTTGCCTCAGATCTGTATAATCTCTGCAGGCGTGGGGTAAGAGGAAAGTAATGCATCCTCTTGTAAGGCACACTTTTCCTCCTACTTGTACTGGCTCCTCCTTCGCTGTTTTTGTACCTCGATTGCCCACAAATCTTACACCATCTCAGCTCTGAGTCTTCACCCCAAAATATCATACAATTGTTCAAGCAACAATCGATCTTATTTACTGGGAGCCCAAGCCCACGCAACAACTTCTTTGTTGCGTAAAAACTGTCTGCTGCAACATTATCATTTGGCAAAATTTCTTTGATTAACCCAGCTACAGAATTGAACGCCTTTTCTGATAATCGATGTTCTGCCTTAATATTCAACATTCGAGCAGCTG
>UESW01004444.1:336540-370774 GCA_900491605.1 Calamus simplicifolius | reverse complement strand
TTAAAAAAATTAAGTTTTTTAAAAAAATTGCGACGCACTGTTTTGCGTCGTAATATTTTTTTTCATATTAATATTTATACAAATTAATTTTATTTAAAATAATTGTAACGTAATTTTTGCGTCGCTAAATTAAAATTAATTTTTATAATTTTCTGGTCTATTGCGTCGCTATATAAAATTATTATGTTTTTTAAATATATTGCGACGCACTGAGTGGCGTCGCAATATTTTTATTTCATAATTATATTTCATAAAAATCTATTTTTTAATTAATATTTGTGATATAATTTTTGCATCGCTATATTAAATATATTTTTTCTTATTTTATATTTATGGCATCGCTAATGCGCGCGTCGCTATTTAACATAATTAATTTTTTTAAAAATATTGTGACACACTTATCTGTGTCGCAATATTTTATTCCTTTAATAATATTTTAAAAAAACATATTTATAAATATTGCGATGCATTTTTACGTTGCTAAATTTAAAAAATTATTTTTTATTTTATGGTTTATTGAGTCGCTAATGCGTCGCTATTTGCGTCGCAATTTTTTTTGACGCGGAGGCGTCGCAATGTAGTCGCAATTTTAGTGACGCATCTTTGCGTCGCTAAAATTGCGTCGCTATTTCATTATTTTCTTGTAGTGTCTATTCATAAAAAAATGTGTTTTTTTATGAGATTTAAATGTTTAAATTAGTGTTTAAGTAGTTTAGAGATAGTTGATCATATTTAACTGTTCAAATCATCAATGTTAGATTATATTATCTAAGTCAAAAGAAGTACAATTCTTTAAACTTACACAACCCATAAGATGAACCCATTTCAAGTATTGTTGTATCAATATCTATAGAAAATTTTGGTAAAGCTCTTCTGTGTACCAATCTTTCTATTTGTTTTCACTAAATGAAACCTGTTAGGGTTAACTGGGTTGTAGAAACTGAAAAATACCCTTATCATGATGGTAGTTGAAGCTCGTTACCTGGTTTCCTCTCACCCGTATTGCTGTTATCTCGCTTGAGACTTGGCTGCCAAGGGATCTGTGATGGAGAAGTATGGATTAATAGTTTGGCTAAATTTAAGACACAGATAAGAAATATTTAAAAGATATAAAATTGACACCATTAGAAGAATTAAGATGGAATATTTTGTTATTATCTTGTTAACTTGATCCAAGGAACGTATAAGTAACAAGTTGCAAGATCTCAAGAACTTATTTGTAGAAAATAATTGTGTTACTCATCTCTCACTCAGTTTGTTGCCTTGCTCTCGATTTGGTAGAGGCCGAGGTTTCGAAGGCTGATGGTTGCGTTCACACCATATTGCTCGAAAGAATAAGTATTGTTGCTTTTTATTTTAGTAAATAATAACACACTATTTCATGGCTTTTACATTAGAAAAAAGCATTCATAGAACCATGGCATAAAGATATTAAAGGAACATGAACATATAGAACGTAAACATTAATCTTTCTTTTGCTGTGGGATAGCTTTCTTTTCATCCTCTTAATATTTTACTTAAAATCTTATTGAATTACATAACATCAATAGTTAAAGACCTTATTTTTGTGCAATCATTGGTTTTTTAGGAAGGTTGGAAGTAAGCTGGGCTTTCTTTGTACCCATGTTTGGCCTCTAAATATTTTTTAGACTATGAGTTAATCTAATTCCGATATTGTAACGTTTCAATCCAATGCATACCAGTAAAATAGAAAGCTTCACTAAAATTAATATAATTAAAATTTTAAGTGGTGATTTAGCGGTTTGGAGGATGAGAGAAACATGTGGCGTGGGACGGAGGTTGTTCAGATTTAATGGGGAATTAGGGTGGGTGGTGAGGGTTAGGGTTTGGGCAATATTCTCTACTCTATGTTGGGCTTCTAACCTAGATCGAACTGAAGAGAATTTCCCTTAGTTTAGTGTCCAGAACACAACTAAAGCTGACCTGAACCTCTAGGGCCAAACCCAAAAAGCCCAACTCCAAGCCAAGCTAGCCTGATGGGCCATGACCCATCTAGGCCCATTTTCAGTGCTCTTCCAATGAATTAAGTAATGTTGGGATCATTTTCTTCTGACGATAGAAAATTTCTGTAATTGAGGATTGAAAATTTTCTTTCATCACTAAGAAGAGCACGTTGTGAAAATAACATGGCTTATAACTTGAACGCCATCCTCACAACTTTTGAAGTTTATTGAACAACCAAACATAATACAAAGAGTATTAACCAGTAACAATATAACACCCTTTCCATCCAAAGGAACTAGTCAAAAATTCTAGATTAGCATCCATACCAAAAGGCATAAAGTAAGAGCTTAAAATTTTAGGCATCACTGCATTGCTATCATCTCTTACTATCTTGTTCCAGTATGAAACCTAATCATCACTATGATTGTTGTGAATAAGTAGCAATTCTTGGTGCGTACAATTATAATAAGATGCACAAGGCTGAATAATAGTAAGCCAATTAACTTCTCAACTATAATGCTCTCTCCTACTATAACCATATCACTTCTTTTGTCCTCAATTGGATGTCTTCACAAATAGCCTAGAGATGATACCCACTGCAGACCAACCTCTTCAGCCTGTACCCAAAATTATTGGCATACCTTTTTTTTCCTTATCTTTGCAAAAATATAAGCATTCAAATTATTCAAAAAAAAAGAAAAGGGAACTGCCCACAAAATGTCACTCTGAGCTTGCTCAGTATAAAGGCCTCGATCCTGAATGTAGTGGGGTTAATCTTATGGAATTTCAACATTTTAACAAGAAAAGCTGAAAGATGAGTAGTGTTATAAAAGATTTGAAACACTGACAAGAAATTCTTATGAGAGCAATAACTCAAAAAAGAATAAGAAGGCTAAGCAATATAAAATTTTTTTACCAACATTTGCTAATCATTCCATTGCACACTAATGACATGTATGCTATTATTGAAGCTAGATATTAGAGAATTCTTAAGGTTCTACGTCCCTCGGGCATTGTAATAGTTATATTGTTTACAGAAAATATATGAAGACTTTGCATTTGGGCATCATATTCATCTTGGCTTCTCTCCATAGTAAAAGTAGGTTGTCTAGGTGCAACATGTACTGCAATCTCATTTTCCAAAATGAAAACAACAGATGACATGGTTGGTCGATCATTTGGATGGTCCTGCACACACAAGAGCCCTACATGTATGCATCTTAATACTTCGTCGAGCGAACATGACTCCATTATAGATGGGTTTGCAAGATCCTTTGCATTGCCTTCATTCCATAGTTTCCATGCCTGAATTATTTAAAAAACATGGTCAATTTGGAATCTGATCATTAAGCATAATTAAACATAAAGTCATCATTTTGTTCACAACACAACGAAACATAGAATCACTATGGAGAGAGAGAACTATTTTTACTTACGTAAGCTAGCAAATTTGGAGAGTCTGTGGTGAGATCAAAGCTATTGTTCCGTGATTTACTCACAATCTCCAAGATCAATACCCCAAAGCTATAGACATCAGATTTCACAGAAAAGTTCCCTCTCATTGCATATTCAGGAGACATATAACCACTGAATCACATAAATGTATAGATTTAATGAAAAACTAATATCATAAGTAAATATTTGTTTGTTAATAAAATTTGATGAGTCTTAATGGAGGAACAAAAAAAAAAAAATCAATTGGCCACCCCCGAGGGGGTATATCTATATCTATATGATGCATATAACAAATCTATTTAGTATATCTATATAGGAATATTAAATAAATAAAGAGTGTCTAGAATACTCACTAAGTTCCAACGACTCGATTAGTATTTGCTTGATTTTGATCATCATCAAAGATCTTTGCCATGCCAAAGTCAGAAATCTTGGGGTTCAAATTATGATCTAGCAAAATGTTGCTAGCTTTAAGATCTCGATGAATTATTCTTAATCTTGAATCTTGGTGAAGATATAGAAGCCCTCGAGCAGTTCCTTTGATTATGTTAAAACATTTCTCCCAATCTAACAGTTGTTTCTTTGCAGGATCTATTAAGAAAAATATATTATAAAATTTTTTAATGAACATCCAAGCTTTTAATTTGTGTAATGTTAAGATATTCTAGTAAAATATAAAGAAATGTGCCATGCAGATTGCTAACAAGATATTAAAATTGTAATGAACAAAAAAGGAGCAAACCAAAGAGAAAGGCATCCAAGCTATTATTTGGCATGTACTCATAGATCAATAGCTTTTCTTCTCCTTCAATGCAGCAACCAAGAAGCCTAACCAAATTCCTGTGTTGTAATTTGGCAATCAATAAAATTTCATTTTTGAATTCCTCGAACCCTTGAGCAGAATTTCTGCTAAGTCGTTTGACAGCAATCTCTTTCCCATTAGGTAGCTGACCCTGAAAAATAAGTATCATTTTAACATGTCAGTATGCTTCATTAACTTAAATGGGAACGAGAAATGAGTTCTGTTGTCTTATGAATATGAGGAATGTCTTCCTTTTCCTTTCTTTCAAGCATTATTCTATCATAAATATATAGACTATTTGGTGATAGAAGAGGCAACTTCAAAATTCATGATTAAAGATGAAGGGCCACCATGAACTTGATGCAGGGAGGTGGTGATAAGCTATATCAAACAACAAATACATAATTCATTCAACAAAAGTACATTTATGCCCAAAATCTAGTATTCTAGTATAATTATGTCGCTTACCTTGTAAACTTTGCCAAATCCTCCTTGTCCAAGTTTATGTGAGTAGAGAAATTATTGGTGGCAATTGATATGCTTTCAAAATTTATTAACGGAAGTTCTGTACTTAAACTCAGATCATCAGGCAGCCTCCCTTGATTCTTTCCATCCTTCCATATACCTGGGTAGGAGACATAGATGCTTAAATACTGCAATATAATCAACTAAGACAAATAGGCAACATTTGTTTTATAGTATTAACTTTTATTTTACCTTTGAACGCCAAGCAAGTTAAAATGATCAAAAGAATTGCTCCAGAAACAGGTGCTATAAAGAATATTATCCTTGTCTTTTTCTTGTTGCCTATTGCTGGAGAGAAAGAAGGGAAAAAAAAAAAGGAAAAAAACTTTAGAAGCATAATGAAATGCATTTGAAAATCTTGTCAGCTGCCAAGTAGGTAAAAATGATCGGGAAAAAAAGGCTCTAGAAATAGGTGCTACGAGAACCATTATCCCTATTTCTCTCTTGCTTCCTGTAAGTAGCAACAAATTTATAAATGTTAAATAAGACTTTTCTGTCCTACCTCAGACCATTCTTTCATATTTCTTTTCAAAAATCTGAAATGTACGATTACATGAAAAGAGAAAATCATTACTTGAATATAATGGTCTAGATCTGGCTTTATATAATGATATGATCAAGATCACAACTACAGTTGAGTTGCATAGATGAAAAGCTTGTTAAGCTGAGCAAAATTCCAAAGTTAATTCATTACTGATGCATCATAAATAATAAGAAGGCAGCAAAATCTTAGCTAGGAGTTCTTAAGCAAAGTTTCAGCAAGTTCAATCTAAACTTTTAATAAGTCTTTTCTTCTATTTTTTAAGGGAAAAGGAGGGTTTTAACCCACCTAGTTTATTAAAAAGAAGAAGAAGAAGAAAGAATTACAAGCTCCTCCCTCTATTCAAGCAGAAGTTAAGCAGCTACTGGATGTCAGTTACATATTTTCATCAACATTCTGGAAAATTGAGAAGCGGCACAAGTCATTGCAAACAGCAAATAATTTAATTTATCCTCTATCAAATAAATTTGTTTTACTTGGGGACAAGTTTGTCCTGTTTACATTAAGGGTTTACATTAAGGATTGAAGAGCAGAGTGTACCAGGCCACACCGGCAGGAAAGTGCCATGCAAATAATAAATGACAGCTCCATCTCGGTATAACAATATAGTATATTATTCAGAATCTTTGAGACAACTATAATCAGTGGAGGTCAAATCTGATGGCATATCAAGTGGAAAAGATAAGAACTTGATAATTATTGTTCAAAGAAAATAAAAGTCAACAACCAAAACATAATTTTTATTTTCCAATTATGAAGAATGAAAAAGTGATATGTCATCAGGAGAGAGATGCCAAATGGATGGATCAAAGTCCCATGGACTTATCAAACTCTTTTTGGGGGGGTACTGTTTTCATATTGTTCCTTCATTTGTGTGCATGTTGGCAGATGTGCTCCTCAGGAAAGGATCTCACAGATATTTATTGAATTAAACCTAATCAATATCGGTAGATATTGCAGCAATCACCAAACTCAGTAGTGAATGTGAGCCGTGCATTCGAGTCCATATTATTTGCAATCGTGTACCAAGCCCATTCAGTTTTATTCTCAGACACCTTGCAGTACAAAATTTTTCCCCTGTCGAGCAGAACAAAGATCAGAGAAAGGTTTTTCTGCTGATTATTTATGCCGGAGACTCTACCACCTCTCTTTTCAGTTAACGCGAAAATCTCTACCAGTTCTCTATTTCTTAGTGGTGTTGGTATCCTTGAACCGTAGAACAGGAGAGGCCGACTCACCTGTTTCACGGCGGCATAGCGGGTGCCTCCGGCGAGGATTGTCGGTCATCGGGGGGCTACAAGAGTCCCCGGATATACCCACACCCCTGGGCCGCGGTGCCGAAGAGGGAGAAGGCAATGGAGGAAGAGAAGAACCTGGTTTTCTTCTCTGTCACTATCTCTCTCGTTGCAACTGGGAGCTCGTCTCCTTTCCTTTATAGAGGTTGTCCAAGAGACAACCCATTAATGAGGTATGGGTGGACGTCTCCTCCGGTCGGAGCCTCGGAGGGAGGAGCACGCCTCCCGTGTTCCTCATGGGCAGCTCCGTCCCAGCCGCAAGAGGAACAGGGGAATAGGGGCTGAAACAATTTCAGCCCTTATTTCGTAACAATCTCCTACTCGTCCACACAGGACCTTACATTTAATGTCATCTCGTATCTCTCCTCTTCTAGTGCAGTGGGGTATGCGACCCAACGAAATTCACACACAGTGACACATAGTAAAAATGCTGCACTAAGTTAATGAATAACTAATGTAGTACATTAAACGATGCAATCCAATCTCGTCCGTATCCCAGAAAATCCAATAATACCACAATCAAGTACTCTCAATCCCTCAAGCATTTAACCTGAGTAGTACTTGAAAAAACACTAAGTCAAGTATCTGTGTCCATAATCATATGCAACTCACGCACATGATTGCCTGGGCTATGGATCACAACAGATAAGGTACGGTCGAGAATAATCTACCTTGAATGCTCATACCAATCCATCTTTGTCCAGTTGACTTCCTAGGATTATCTCATGTGGCCGTATTAATTTTATGACCCTGGAGGATAAGGCTAAGAAAGTCATTCTAAACTCCAACTTTATGATATAGGCTCAAATCCAAGGACACTATAAAGTTGTAGGGCTCACATGGTAACAAAGAGGGAGTATCCCGTTGCCCCTACTGGATCGACTTTAGCACATGCAACATAATGCATGTCACGGTGGAGCTCACATTCAATGGGCTCTGTCATACTCAAACATCGTACGAACACAAGTCCAGGCATCACAAAGTTGCCTGACTCAAGCACACACCAATGCTCCTAGTTCGGCTACAACAGGCTTTAGCACGGATCTGTGGACATACATGTACATACTCCGTACTCGACTCTCTTAGTCTCATCTCAGTCCAAACTGAGGTGACTTATTATAATAATTTATGTAGCCCATTTTGCAACTTATGCAATCTGCAACTCATGCAGTCTGTAACTCATACAGTATCATATGCAATCCATGCATTCACTCAAGCATCTATCATGGCTACTTTAGTCTCATCCTGCCCACTACAAAAGTGTCAGGTTGATCACCCCTGTGAGTGGGCTGATCAAAGCCTGTGGCATTTATACACATATGTGCCTGCCAATATAAACTCATCATGATAATAATGAAAACAAGGATTTCATTTTAACATAAATAACACACAGTCTACAATATCCTTACAATCCCTATTTGTCAGATACAACGCAGACCCAGACTCCTCATATGAGTCTGGAAGACATCTCTAGCAATAGGCTTAGTCAATGGATCAGCCAACATCCTATTAGTAGAGATATGTCTAAGGGTAACCTCTCCTTGTTTGACCATATCTCGAATGAAGTGATATCTAATGTCAATATGCTTAGACCTTCCATGATACTTAAAATCTTTAGCATATTGCAATGTTGTCATGCTATCGGAACATATCTGAATAGTCTCATGAGCACTGGCTGATATCTCAAGTCGTCTCAAAACCTCCTTAGCCACACGGCCTCCTGGACAGCAGTCGAACAAGCAATGTATTTGGCTTCCATAGTGGACAGGGCTGTGCAGTTCTGTTTCTTACTGCACCAAGAGACAGCTCCACCTCCAAAGATGAACACATATCCTGAAGTAGATTTACGCTCATCTCTATCACCAGCCCAATCAGAGTCACAAAAACCCTTTAATCTCAAATCCCCTCCTTGATAACATAGGGCGAGATTAGCAGTACCACAAAGGTAGCGAAAAATCCTCTTTACTGCTTCCCAATGAGCAAGCCCTGGGTTGCTTTGGTACCGACTGACCAAGCTTACCGCAAAGCTAATGTCAGGACGTGTACACAACATAGCGTACATCAAACTTCCCACAACACTCGCATAGGGAATCATGCTCATCTTTTCTCTCTCCTCATTCGTTCTAAGGCACTAGTCAATACTCAAGGTGTAGGCCTTCTCTATTGGGGTATTAACGGGTTTTGAATAGTGCATTCAGAATCGTTTCAAGATTTTTTGAATACAAGTTTCTTGAGACAGACCAAGAAACTTCTTAGCATGATTCCTTAGGATCCTCACTCCTAGCACAAAATTCACCTCACCCATATCCTTCATCTCAAAAATGGAGGACAGCCACTCTTTAGTGGCATTGATCACCCCTATAGAACTCCCAGCTATTAGAATATCATCCACATACAGTGCTAAAAATAGAATCCCATCGTCTGATTTCTTAATGTATACACAGTGGTCCTCTTCAATCATGGTTAAGCCAATCGATGTAATGGCTTCATGAAATTTGAAGTACCACTGTCTAGATGATTGCTTGAGACCATATATGGATCTTTTAAGGCGGCACACTTTGCCCTCCTTTCTTTTAGCCACAAAACCCAAAGGTTGGTCCATGTAGATTTCTTCATCCAGGCTTCCATTAAGAAACGTTGTCTTGACATCCATCTGATGTAGCTCCAAATCTAAATGAGCCACTATAGCTAGGATCAGGCGAATGGAGGCAAATCTCACCACAGGAAAAAATGTCTCCTCATAGTCCACACCCTCCATCTGGATATAGCCCTTCGCCACAAGTCGAGCCTTGTACTTGTCGATTGACCCATTAGCCTTGCGCTTTATCTTTAGGACCCACTTATTTTCTATAGATTTGCGCCTAGACGGTAAGTCTACCAGGTCCCACACATGGTTTCTGTCCATAGACTCCATCTCATCTTCCATAGCAGCTAGCCACTCTTTATGAACTGATGAATCAAGTGCCTCATGAACAGAGACTGGCTCATCTGGATCCAACGGGGCACAGAGAAGCACATTCCCTTCAACCTCAAAGTATCGTCGTGGAACTATTCCACGTGTACTTCTCCGTAACAATGGATCTAGACTTTGAGAGCTAATCCCTGAAGGTACATTAATCCTCATGGGTGAGCTCCCACTGGGCTCAGCCTATGCGCTCCCACTGTCTGGTGCGGCACTCCCACTAGGCCCAGCACCCCCACTATCTATGGCAATATCTAGAACATGCCGTAATGTCCCTCCCTCGCTAGAGATAGTAGGAAGGTCCTCCTGTAACTCATACAGGGTTAGGTCCTTCTTGATCTCACCAATGCTTGAAAATTCATTCTCTATGAATTCCACATCTCTGGACTCTATTTCAATCAGTCCTCCATCAGGATGTTCACCATACATCATGTAACCCTTAGAATTTAAAGGGTACCTAATGAACACCTTTTTGCTGGCCTTAGGATCTAGCTTTCCCAACTTATGGGAGGTATTGTGAACATATCCTGCTAAACCCCACGGGCGCAAATGATCTACATAAGGTCTCGCACCATACCATAACTCATATGGTGTGGAGGACACCGATTTACTGGGTATGTGGTTAAGGATGTAGGCAGCAGTTAAAAGTGCATCATCCTAGAAACTAATCAGGAGATTTGCCTGCACCTTCATTGACCTAACCATATCTAGTAAAGTTCTGTTTCAACGCTCTGCAACACCATTTTGCTGCGGCGTTCCAGGAATGGTGAGATGCCTGCGTATCCCTTTCTCCTCACAAAGTCTCTGAAATTGATCAGATAAATATTCGCGACCTCTATCAGTCCGGAGAAGACTTCAAAGTCTTCTCCTTGTGATTTTCCACCTCAGTTAAGAAGCGGCGGAAACAATCCAGCACTTCATAGTGGTGGGAGATTAGGTACACATACCCAAATCGCGAATAATCATCGATAAATGTAAGGAAATAAGATGTGCCATGGCGTGCTTTGACACTCATGGGTCCACAGATATCTGAGTGTACTAGCTCTAATGGCTGAGAGGCCCTAGAAGCCTTACCAAAAGGCTTTCTTGATGCCTTTCCTACCAAACAAGACTCACACACATGGAGGCTTATTTTGCCGAGGGGGCCCAATAGCCCTTCTCTAGCCATCTGTGCCATCCTATCTTGGCCCACATGACCAAGTCTGGCATGCCATAGTGAAAAATCATCATATGCAGAAAAAGAAGTACAAGCATATGAAGAGTAGGAGTCAGACATTTCCACATCAAGTCTGAAAAACCCATATGATAAATAACCACAAAAGGATAATACACCATTCAGATACACATACGATCACCAGAAAAACAAAAGGTATAGCCAAGAGCTAATAGGGCAAGTACAGAGCACATATTACACTGGATAGTTGGGATGTACAAAATATCATATAGGAGCATTACATGTCCTCCACGCAACCTAATGTGATATGCTCCTACACCCAACACCTGCTCATGCAAACCGTTCCCAAGAACAACATATTGGGTGCCTATAGAAATCTGGTGAAAATCCACAAAACCAGCTCGATCTCGAACTATATGTTTGTTCGCTCCCGTGTCTACGATCCAATCAAGGAGAGTGTCAGCAACTAATGCATAAGAACAAACATAGAGAGAGGTTAATGTAAAATATACCTTCTTTGCTTCTGTGCATTTACGAGTGAAGTGGCCTTTCATACCACAGTTGTAGCATTTGATCTTTGCCACATTCTTCTTACCCTTTGGTTGGCCTTTCTTAGGCTTGGCTACCTTCTTTTTCTTGAAACTCTGTGAACCTTTCTTGTCACTGGATTTACTCCTTCTACCTCTGGAACGCGAAGCTCCAGAGTGAGCCACTTAGGCAGAGGAGTGGGAAGTCTCTATGCGCTCAGCCTCCAGCTCGAGATGATGAGATATGTCCTCAAAAGTCTTGATGTACTCACTATGAGTCATCAAGAGCTTCATCTGACTCCACTGAGGGCTAGGCAGTGAACGAATCACTGCAAGACCTTATGCTCCTCACTGAGATCAACCCAGCCTCCCTTAGATCCCTAAGCATGCCACTCATCATGCGGAGATGTTCAGACATTGAATGATTGGGATCTTTGACATGTTGCATAAATTTGAGGTTCAAGGCCCGCAGCCTTGTTGCTGAGGTCTGACCAAACCGAATCTTGAGCTGATTCCACATATCCTGGGTAGTTGAAAATCCCTCAAAATCTCCAATCAGATCATTGTGCATATAGCTTAACATAGTGAAGCATGCACAATGATCCTTCTTTACCCATTTTTCATAGACTTCGTGATCCTGACGGTTCTGCTTAGAGGTACCAGGTTCTGGTGGTGTCATACTGTGTGTTAGGGTTTTCAAGACTTCTTGCTCATTGAGTAGATATTAAATCTTTCGGTACCACACATTATAATTTTGTCCTTCCAATTTTTTGCCTCTATCGAGGCCAGCTACACCAGATCGGGAGGCTATCACTATATTTGGTCAAGCAAAATATGGACACCAAGCACATAATCAGTATATATCTCTGTTTGAAAAATATTCAGATTTCAAATAATCTTACTTATAAATAAGATCAAAAATTTCGCTAAGCTCATAATCATCACTCATTTAATAAGAAGAACACTGAATCCAATAATTTTTCATAGAACATATATGTTGTCCACAAAATCGATATTGGAACAAATCCGCATATGCTATATCTAGCATATATTTCATGTCAAGTACAGACATAAATCAATATATATTAATTATGCATCAAGCATAAATAAACATGCTTATAGAAAATACATAATAATTTATATAAATGCTCCTTATGCACTAAGCATAAATTATTATGTCAACAACAATAAGATGCAGAAAAATATGCATAAATAATATTTATACACTAAGAATAAATAATTATGCAACTAAAAAATTTTTTACAGAAAAAATCAATCAGAATTGCAACAAAAATATTCATGCATAGAGCATAAACCCCCATTCCACATCAAGAAAATTTTCAATAAATTTTTTATGATATTCTATTAATTTTTTTGATTTTTTTACAATTTTTTATGATTTTCTACATTTTTTATAATTTTTTTAATTTTTTTCTAGATTTTTTGTAATTTTAAAATATCCAGAAAATCTGAAAAATAATTTTAAATGTCACGCAAGCACTGACGTCAGCAGGGCCCGACATGTGGACTGCCACATCAGTGGGGCCCGCAGCCATGTAAGCTGCCACGTCACAGTAAATTTTCTCTTTTTTAAAAAATCATGGCACATAAAGACGGAAATACCCCTGCTTAGTTATCGAATTTATGGGTGATGCCACCCGTAAATTCTCGAACGCAGCCGTGCACGCTGCGCCACAACCGTGAGGCCGTCCCAGCCCTTCGATGGCCGGGAAGGAGCTCCGGACGGGGAAGAGGGAATCGCCAGCCTCCGGAGGCGTTCCGGCGGCCCCGCGTCTCACGGACGCACAGGGAGCCACCGTCCTCCGTGGCAGCAGACAGGGCTTCCCCGGCCCTCCGGCAGCCGGGGAAGAGAGGGGGAAATCCTCCGGCATCGGCGGAGATGATGCCGATGGCCGTTCCGGGGTCGGATGGCCCCGAACGGCCACCAGCAAATTTTTTTTTTTTTGATCTGCGAGCATCCGACCCCGGAACGACCATCGATATTTTTTTTTTTTGATCTGTGGCTGCCCTGCGCCGCCGTAAAACAGGTGAGTCGGCCTCCCCTATTCCATGGTTCAAGGATATCAACAGTGGTATCAGAGCCTCGCCGTCCGTCACCACGCTACGGGCGGAGGCCGGCGAGGAGGAAGTGGCGGAGGAGCAGGCAGTGGCGGCCGCACGCCGCCGCCTGCTCCTCCGCCACTTCCCCCTTGCCGGCCACCTTCCGTAGCATGGTAACGGCTGGTGAGGCTCTGATACCACTGTTGGTATCCTTGAACCGTGGAACAGGAGAGGCCGACTCACCTATTTCACGGTGGTGCAGCGGGTGCCTCTGGCGAGGATCATCGGTCGTTGAGGGGGCTATAAGAGTCTCCGGAGATGCCCACACCCCTAAGCCGCGGTGCCGGAGAGGGAGAAGGCGATAGAGGAAGAGAAGAACCTAGTTTTCTTTTCTGTCACTATCTCTCTCATTGCAACCGAGAGCTCGTCTCCTTTCCTTTATAGAGGTTGTACAGGAGACAATCCATTAATGAGGTATGGGTGGATGTCTCCTTCGGTTGGAGCCTCAGAGGGAGGAGCATGCCTTCTGTGTTCCTCATGGGCGGCTCCGTCCTATCCGCAAGAGGAACTGGGGAACATGGGAACAGGGGCTAAAACAGTTTCAGCCCCTGTTTTGTAACAAGTGGTGACATGACATCCCATAATACATTAATTCTCGAGAGTTCATTGACTTGTGGTTCCTTCTTCTTCCTTTAGTTTTCAATATGTTCAGTGAAAAATTATGTCAGATATTCTAAAAAATTAATGGGAAAGTCCATCTATGATATATCGCACAAAATTGGGCTAACTCAGAACCTTAACTTCATAGTTTTAGATGCAGTAGTCACCTGAAAAATAGTTATATGTCCAGTATCTTCTAAGAATATAGTGAACCAGATGCAGAGGCGATGGTTTGCTGTACGTTGAAACGGTGTTAGAAGCATATGCAGTAACTTCATCGTCTTATTGTAATCAAGAATTGATCAAATGTGTCGATTCTTACAGTGACTTATATTACATGCTTGACTGCTAAAATATGGTACTGCTTACAAAAAAAAAACAAAAAATGGAGGAAAAGGAATAAGAAATGGAAAGAGAGCGCAGGAGCTGAACATACCAAATTCTGAGTCTGCCAGACGCAAGTAGAGGTTCTCCCCTCCCATGGCAACCATCTCAGTATCTATTAAATCCTCCATCCAAACCAAACACCGGGAAACATTAGCAGTCCCCACTGTCACATAAGAATAAGCATATGCAGTACAAGAACAGTTGGCAGCGCATTCTGCCTTACATTCGTCAACACTCTTATTCCTCAGAAACAAGAACCGATCTGGCACTTTCATGGCCCCCAGAGTCAAAAACCCATCCCTATTACCACATTCCAAAGCTGTATTTCTCACACAACCTCCTGAAAAGTTCCCTTTATTCCAATCACTTTGAAACCTAGGCTCAAATCCTCTCAAACACTTACATGTTCGCACTGATTCAGTAACATCACAATACCCAAACGGACCGCAATAGCCATATTTGTCACACATAGGAAAAGGCCATTGTGTAACAATGTCCCAATTCTTCGAGATATCATTCCATCCCAGTAGTTGAACTTGGCCTGAATGGTCTATGTTGTACCTCAAATTCGATGAACCATCGGAGACACTAAATATCACGTAGACCTCGTCCTCCGTAGGCATGGTTTCTTCAACTATTATGATGCTGGAATTCGGGACTTGAGCTTGAGTAGAAAATGTCCCCTGCCACACCGAGCGGTGGTAAGGCTCGGAACCCCGCCATATGAAACGCTGGAGAAAAGTGTTAGGGTCAAAACCAAAAGAGAAGTTCCCAGGGGAGGGGTCCTGCGGACTGGTCCAAGATGTGAACCTATTACCTTCGTGGGTCTTATAATTGAATTTGAGCTTCACGCCGGGATGGCTCGTGTCACCAGGATGATCGAAACTCTGCCATAAAATGGTATCACCGTCTTGCCTAAGAACAAGATTGCCAGTGTTTTGAAGGGCAGCAGCAGTACTATTTCTCGATGAACTGATTCTGGAGACATTCGATGACCAAAAGATACCACCTTCTGAATCGACGACAAGGAGATTGCTGTCGTTTGAGATTTTGAGAGTCGCTGAAGAATCATTTATCGGTTTATCTCTGTTGGCGACCCATACAACTGTTCCACGCGCAATATTGTTGTACCATATACCAAGGTAGAAATGAGACTTTGAATCACCGAGACGGAAGAAACCCAGAGCAAAGGCTCCGCCGTCGGAGACCAAGGTCTCGTTCAGTGACATCGATTCACCGGCAGATAGCAAATCTTTTGAAGCACAAAGGAGTAGATGAGATGTCGATGATAACAAGAAGATGGTAATAAAGAGGAGAGGCCCCTCCATTGCTCTTCTTTCTTTCCTATTTTCTTCATGCCTCAGTCATGCTCTTAGACAAGCTAAACGAGGCCAGGAATTTCATGCAGATTCTGCCGTTTCAAACACACAGGCAAAAAGTATGCAAAAAATGATTGATATCACTCACAGACACTCAAAGGCATGGCGTATTCTTTTCTCATAGCTCATGTGTAATGACCCGGCCCAGGCCCGCAGCACTTATGAATATGTTTCATTACAAAAAAAAAAAAAAAAAAAGTAGGACGAGTAAGGTCCACATCAATTTGAGCCTTATTCCTCTTACTTTACCGTTATAAATCATATAACCAACTCTTTATATAAAAGTAAGATTGACAAGGTCACACCACTTTGGGCCTTATTCCTTTTACTTTACCGGTTATAAACCATAGAACCAACTTGCTCCTACACTGTGCGTGGCTCTGATACCATATTGTAATGATTCAGGCACCGGACCCGCAGCACCCATGAACCCTTTGAAAGCAAGACAGGCAACGTTCACACCAACTTGGGCAACCACAACCCAAAAAAATCTAATTGGTACTTGTCCATCTTCCTTAACTGATTATAAACCATATAATCAACTCCCAATTTTTTGATATGGAACTATTGGAAGGAGCATTACATCCCATTTAATAGAGGAATGATGGTGCAAGATTAGACTTTTTCTCGAGAGAAAAGTCATGATTTTTACTTTTAGAAAAAATCATTTTGAGAAAAACGGTCGTGAAGTAACAAACTGCTTTCGAGTGACTTATCAAAGGTTCTATTTGGATTATATAGGCTGCGCATAAAAGTAAAGAATTAAAATAATTTCTATGTTTGAAATAAATAAAAATTTAATCTAGTGTGCCATTTTCCTAAGTTATCCCTATTTCATGATTAGTTGGAAATAATGATGTGAAAATTATTGTGTTAATTATATTCTCAAATCATGTTTAATTATATTATTATAGTTATATTTAATTATAATTAATAGTTATACTTTAATAAATGATGACTACATTTAATTAACACATAATTAGATATAATAATGATTATAATTTAAAATTTATTGTAATCATTATAATAATATATTACTATTAATTATAATATAAATAATTCATAATAATAGAAATTTAATCATATTATTATCATTTTATAGTACCACAATAATATATTATTACATATTTTTAATATTATAACATAAAAAATTTAATATGATATTTAATAATATCAATATATATATTAAATAATAATAACATTATCCTATTATTATATTATATAATATTCCATAATATTATAATATCATAATATATTATAATATATATAATATATAATATATATTAATATAATGATAATTTATCATAGTAATATACTATAAATAATGATATTTTTGGACAAAAATATTGACTATTGATAGGGTAATTTTGTTTAAAAATTATTTGAAATTTATTTATAAATTCTATCGAAATTGATAGAATTTGCAATAAAAGAAAGTAATTTCATAATTTAATAGTTGAGAGTTCTAACCCATGATTTACTATATTTTTGAAAAAAATAAGTCTAAATGAATTTCATACAAATTGTAAAATTTATTTGTTCCAAATAGCACGTAAGTTTCTGATGGGGCCAGTTGACCCCACGAAAAATAAAAATTTTTGGACGGCCCCAAAGGCTGACACCTCCAAGACCGACGGCTCCAAGACTAATGGCCCCAAAGGCCGACGGCTCCAAGATCGATGGCCCCAAAGGCCGATACCTCCAAGACCGACAGCCCCAATGGCCGGCACCTCCAAGACCGACGGCCCCAAAGGCCGACACCTCCAAGACCGGCGGCCCCAAAGACCGACGCCTCCAAGACCGACAGCCCCAATGGCCGGCACCTCCAAGACCGGCGGCCCCAAAGACCGACGGCTCCATGACCGACGGCTCCAAAGGCCGACACCTCCAAGCTAGGCAGCCCCGACACCTCCCAGGCGGCCCCGGCATCTTCCCAGCAGGCCCCGGCGTGTCTAAGTTAGGCGGCCCAGCACCTCCTAGGCGGCCCCGGCACTTCCCAGGTTGCCCCGGCACCTTCCTAGCCGGCCCCCTACATCTCCAAGCTAGGTGACCCCGGTACTTCCCAGCCGGCCCCGGCACTTCCAAGCTATGCGGCGCGGCACCTCCCAGGCGGCCCCGGCATCTTCCCAGCCGGCCCCGGCATGTCCAAGCTAGGCGGCCCTGGCACCTTCCGGCCCCGGCACTTCCCAGGCGGCCCTGGCACCTTCCCAGCCGACCCCGGCACTTCCAAGCTAGGCGGCCCGGCACCTCCCAGGTGGCCCTGGCATCTTCCTAGCCGGCCTCGGCGTGTCCAAGCTAGGCGGCCCCGGCACCTCCCGGTCCCGGCACTTCCCAGGCGACCCCGACATCTTCCTAGTCGGCCCCTACTTCTCCAAGCAAGTCGGCCCCGACACTTCCTCCGCCTCTCCAGTTCCGCCGAGTCGGCCAAGGCCATCCCTGGCCAGCCTGACTCGGCCCCGGTGTCTCCAGTTCCGCCGAGTCGGCCAAGGCCATCCCTGGCCAGCTCGACTCGGCCCCGGCGTCTCCAGTTCCGCCGAGTCGGCCAAGGCCATCCCCGGCCAGCCCGACTCGGCCATGACGCCTCCAAGTCCGTCGATTCGGCCCCGCCCCGGCACTGCCTTGCCAGCGGGATTGGCCCCAACCATCTCGGGTCGACCCAGCTCGGCCCTGACAAGTTGGGATTTCCCAGTTCCCGTCAGATCAGCCCCAGCGGTTCAAGAAACCACCTCTCTGACGCGCTCGCCTGACAACGCCAGATCCAGCAACCCACTGGCAACGCTGGTGATGGGACAGGACCCACTACCCAACAACTGATGGGACGTAGCCCACTAACCAACCCAAATTCACGCAAGGGCTCAGCAGACATTCTGACTTCACGCAATCCCACGTGATCATGCCAGGGTCAACCCCTATAAAAGGGTAAATCACTTCGAGAACCAGATAATGCAAGTTTACACACTTGATACCCTAATACTCAGAGGAAAATCCCGGTCCTTCTGGGATCTCTCCCTTTTCTAAGAGCTCTCTCGAGCTCCTTCTCTGCTGTGACCTCGATTGCTGACTTGGGCATCGGAGGGTCTCATCGGAGGATCCCCTCCGGTCCTAGGACTTCTTTGCAGGCAACCCGGTGAAGCAAGGATTCGAGAAGCACTTCATTCCCGACGTTCAGGAGAGGTGATTGAGCGTCATCAGATTGGCGCACCAGGTAGGGGGAACGCACTGAAGGAAAGAAAGCTGTCTCCTTGAGCTATAAGCCTCCGTCCCCTCTAAGATTACTATGGTGGTGATGCGCATGCCAGAGGTTCTTACCAATCATGCTGGGGGGCATCCACATCGTACTAGGTAGCGAAAGGCCACCCCCTCTTCTTCTTCACCACCAACTTCAGCTGCTCTGATTAACCAGCTGGCCATCCTCAATTGGCAAGATCAAGCTTTGAAAGTAGCAGTTCATGAACTGCAGAAGCAATGCTCGGGGGCCACTCAGCAGCACCCAAGCCTCTCAGCAATGCCCTCGATGGACTCCCCCAGCCATTCATCTTCAATGACCGCCGACTGTCGAGGCTTTCCTCAATGGACTCCAGCTTTGTCCAGGTTTCCAGCTTCTTCCTGGCCACAGGCATCTCGTCCTGGCCTCCAATGCGAGAGAAGGCCCAAGTAAGGGCAACGACACTTCCAATCCGACTAACATGACTCCCTGGGGGGGGCAGGTCACCAGCGGACGAAAGTGCTCAAATCCGCAAAAGGAAAACATGAGAGCTACAAGAGCTAAGTACATTGCACTTAAGATGATTTTCTTTCATTAACTTAAAAATGTCATGCAGGGAAGACCTACCTTGCATCAACATCCAAGGCCAACCTCGCTTTGGCATCAAAAAGCCCTGGGCCAGCCAGGCAACAAAGACCGACTCCGCGTCGGCACCAAAGACTGGCTCCACATCGGAAACAAAGACCGGCTCCACATTGGCACCAAAGACCGGCTCCGCATCGGCACCAAAGATCGACTCCGCATCGGCACCAAAGACCGACTCTGCGTCGGCACCAAAGACCGGCTCCGCGTCGGCACCAAAGACCAACTCCGCGTCGGCACCGAAGACCGGCTCCGCATCGGCAACAAAGACCGACTCCGCGTCGGCAACAAAGACCGACTCCGCGTCGGTAACAAAGACCGGCTCCGTGTCGGCAACAAAGACCGAACACGATGCAAAGGCAAACAGCTACGAAAAAGCTAAGTATACTACACTTTGAGAAAAAAGTTTCTTTTCATTAGTGTCTGAATGCATTACAGGAAAACCACCAAAGACCGACTCCGCGTCGGCACCAAAGACCGACTCCGCGTCGGCAACAAAGACCGGCTCCGCGTCGGCAACAAAGACCAGCTCTGTGTCGACAACAAAGACCGGCTCCGCGTCGGCAACAAAGATCGACTCCGCGTCAGCAACAAAGACCGGCCCCGCGTCGAAAACAAAGACAAGTTAGCGTACGCTGCTTTGAATGGCGGGCGTGAGGTAATCAATTTGCCTCCAAAAAATTTCTTGAAGTTGTACACTCCTTTCACTTAGCTGATGCAGAGCGCGCAAGCTCAAGGAGTGTGGGGGGCATTTGATGGAGCCAGTTGACCCCACAAAAAATAAAAATTTTTGGACGGTCCCAAAGGCCGACACCTCCAAGACCGACAGCCCTAATGGCCAGCACCTCCAAGACCGGCGGCCCCAAAGGCCGACACCTCCAAGACCGGCGGCCCCAAAGACTGACACCTCCAAGACCGGCGGCCCCAAAGACCGACGCCTCCAAGACCGACAGCCCCAATGGCCGGCACCTCCAAGACCAACGGCCCCAAAAACCGACGGCTCCAAAGGCCGACACCTCCAAGCTAGGCAGCCCCGGCACCTCCCAGGTAGCCCCAGCATCTTCCTAGCCGGCCCCAGCATGTCCAAGCTAGGCGGCCCGACACCTCCCAGGCGACCCTGGCATCTTCCCAGCCGGCCCTGGCATGTCCAAGCTAGGTGGCCCGGCACCTCCCAGGCGGCCTCAGTACTTTCAGGTGGCCCCGGCACCTTCCTAGCCGGCCCCTACGTCTCCAAGCTAGGCAGCACCGGCACTTCCCAGCCGGCCCCGGCACTTCCAAGCTAGGCGGCGCGGCACCTCCCAGGCGGCCCCGGCATCTTCCCAGCCGGCCCCGGCATGTGCAAGCTAGACGGCCCCAGCATCTCCCGGCCCTGGCACTTCCCAGGCGGCCTCGGCTCCTTCCCAGCCGGCCTCGACACTTCCAAGCTAGGCGGCCCCGGCACCTCCCAGCCCCGGCAATTCCCAGCTGGCCCCAACATCTTCCCAGTCGGCCCCTACTTCTCCAAGCAAGTCGGCCCCGACACTTCCTCCGCCTCTCCAGTTCCGCCGAGTCGGCCAAGGCCATCCCCGGCCAGCCCGACTCGGCCCCGGCGTCTCCAGTTCCGCCGAGTCGGCCAAGAACATCCCCGGTCAGCCCGACTCGGCCCCGGCGTCTCCAGTTCCGCCGAGTCGGCCAAGGCCATCCCCGGCCAGCCCGACTCGGCCCCGGCGTCTCCAGTTCCACCGAGTCGGCCAAGGTCATCCCCAGCCAACCCGACTCGGCCCCGACACCTCCAAGTCAATCGATTCGGCCCCCGCCCTTGCACTGCCTTGCCAGCGGGATTGGCCCCAGCCATCTCGGGTCGACCCAGCTTGGCCCTGACAAGTCGGGATTTCCCAGTTCCCGCCAGATCAGCCCCAGCGGTTCAAGAAACCGCCTCTCTGACGCGTGCCGCCTGACAGCACCGGATCCAGCAACCCACTGGCAACGCTGGGATGGGACAGGACCCACTACCCAACAACTGATGGGACGTAGCCCACTAACCAGTCCAGATTCACGCAAGGGCTTAGCAGACATTCTGACTTCACGCAATCCCACGTGATCATGCCAGGGTCAACCCCTATAAAAGGGTAAATCACTTCGAGAACTAGGTAATGCAAGTTTACACACTTGATACCCTAATACTCAGAGGAAAATCTCGGTCCTTCTGGGATCTCTCCCTTTTCCAAGAGCTCTCTCGAGCTCCTTCTCTGCTGTAACCTCGATTGCTGACTTGGGTGTCAGAGGGTCTCACCGGAGGATCCCCTCCGGTCTTGGGACTTCTTTGCAAGCAACCCGGTGAAGCGAGAATTCGAGAAGCACTTCTTTCTCGACGTCCAGGAAAGGTGATTGAGCGTCATCAGTTTCCTTAGAATTTCTCTTTCAATCATTATTGGAAAGAAGGTTTTAAATGGTGGATAACTAGACCAGGCGCCCCCGTTCTAATGGCACAATATAGGGGGACCCCACCAACTTTGGAAGGTAGGGAGGGATGCAGCTACCAAACCCCGGATTACGAATATTTCAAATTTCTACGCTGCTCCTTTCTTTACGTCAAGGCTTAACAGTCAATTCCCTGGTGCGTAAAAGATTCCATGGTAGCAAGCTGACGTAGATTAATTAACTGAGAAAGAAAGTCATCTGTTTACTAGCATGCTTTGTAAGTCAGTCAACCATCTGGTTTCTATAGTCGACACTAGGGTTGAAATGGCCAATGGGACTCATTTAATCTTTATTGCAGCACCTGTCAGCCAACCGTTTGATTCCGTGAACAAACACTTGGGTAGCTTTCTGAATGTGAAATTTATTTGTTCCAAATAGAACGTATGTTTACTAATTGGTATTTCTCTTTCAAGCATTATTGGAAAGATGGTTTTTAAATCGTGGATAACTAGACCAGGCGCCCACGTTTCTAATGGGGCACAATATAGGAGGACCCCACCAACTTTGGCTTCGTCTGATAGGATTAGGAAACCCCGCGGAAGCGTGGGAGGGATGCAGCTTCCAAACTCCGGATTACGAATATTAATTGCAATTTTCTACGCTGTTCCTTTCTTTACGTCAACGGTCAATTCCGTCTTGAAGTGGGATGAAAGAAATTCTTCCTTCTCTTTGGAATCGAATTTAGGATGATTTCACTAAATTTATAGGACATACACATAGTTTCATGTATTTATAAGGTTATATAAAAAAAAGAAATCATTTATAATATTACATATGCAAATTGTACATTTATGAAGTATAGATCCAATTTCAAATATCTGTAAGAATACATATGCAAAAAAAAAAATACTTTTTAATATTATTCATTTTAAATTTTTAAAATATTTTATAACTTAACATTAATTTATAGTAATTATTTTTGGCATATAAAATTAGGCAATTGAAAGTATATTGAAGTGTCCTTTTTTATAATTGCAAGCAACACTGAGGACTAGATAATAAAATATTTAACTTCTATCAGATAAATTTATTTTACATATGGATAAATTTGCTCTATTTATACTTTACATTAAGGGCTCATTGGGTTCATAGGAATCTGTTGGTCCAGATAGCAACCCAAGAGGGGGGATGAATTGAGTTTTTCAAAAATTTAAACTCTTTTGAAAGATAACCCCCAGCGGAAATAAAAACTTAGATTCACACAAATTAAAACTGAACAACCACAAATAGAGAGTCGAAGATAAAGAGACAATCACGGCAAATACAGGAGATTTTATAGTGGTTCGGTGTACCTATACCTACGTCCACTCCCAAGTACCTCTTGGGTCCACACTATAATCAAACTGATTACAGCAGAGTTGTTTTGCAAGCTCACAACTCGAACTTGTTGTTTTCTCAGGTGCACAACGAACCCAGCTGGTTTTCAAGGCTCACCAGCACAAAACCTATCACCACAAGCTAATGCTTACACAAGGCTAACAGCCTCAACTGAATCAATCACCAGATTGACCCAGCAAACAATATTTATTTTTACAAGATAAACAGCTCCTTCAATGAGCAAATATACAATAATGAAACAATAATAAGAGGGTAGAATCAAAGCCTGATTCACAGATCTTGGTGGCTTCTTCTTCTCTTCCTTTGAATGGATCTTCCTTCAAGATGCTCTTGAGACTCAGAAGATCAGAAAACTAGGGCTTCTTTCTTCTCTTGAGATTTCTTCGAAATAGAACAGCAAAAGCTTGGAATCTCTCTCTCTTCTTTTGGGGAATCAGTATGATCTTTCCTTACAAGTTTTCCCTCTTTTCTTTTCTGATAGATCTCAAATATTTGTCTCTATTCTTTTCTTTTTGCCTCTCTTCTCTTCTTTTTGGGATGCAACAAACCCTCTTCTTATAGATCCCGATTAATCCATAAATAGTTTGAAACTATCCGTTAGAAACAAGTGTAAGAAGGATTAGATCCATAAATAACAATAGCCGTTGGGATTAAAATAGATAAAGATAAAGTTTAGAGTCGTTCTGACAGTTCTGGAGCCGTGTCTGACATTCTGGAGTCGGCTCTAACTTTTCTGGAGTCGGCTCTAACTCGAAATTCTTTAATCCGCTCGATCTGGAGTCGTCTCTGACTTTTCTGGGGTCGACACAAAATTCTTCTGGAGTCGACTCTAACAGTCTGGGAGTCGACTCTAAGTCGTGGCCTGAAAAACCATCGTTCTGTCTTTTCTGTTGGAGTCGGCTCTAACAGTCCCGGAGTCGACTCTAAGTCTGTGCCGTTTTTCGGAGTCGACTCTGCGATTCCATGTGTCGACTCTAATGTCTGCAATCTTACCTTGACATTAGATTCGAACCAGAACTTGATTTGACTCTTGATTTTGATTATCAAGTTGACTTATAATCTGAAAAACTTAATCAAAATCATTAGTAACTTCAAATGTTATACTCAAATAGTTTTGTTAATCATCAAAATCCTCAATTGGGTCAACAATCTCCCCCTTTTTGATGATGACAAAAACTTTGAGTATATGCATTAAAAATTCATTTGAATTGAGAATTATAGACATTGTTAAAGCTTTGAGACTTCCTAACAGAGAATTTGATGCCAATATTCAAAATGAATAAAAATAAACAAAACTTGACATCAATCAAGATGATTTAACTTTTATATGGAGAAATTTATTAAGCTCCCCCTGCATTGAATAGCTCCCCCTATGTAGATAAACTGAATTCTTTTAAAAAAAATTTCTCTCTCCCCATCTCAAAATTGTTCTTCATTTTCTTTCTCTTTCTCTTATATGTTCTTTCTTTCTCTCTTTCTCTTATATGTTCTTTCTCTTTTCTTATATGCATATACAATTATCTCTCCCCCTTTTTTGTTATCAGCAATAAGGTGAATTTAAAAGCAATAAAGAATGTTATCAGAGCGGGGTTGTTGGTTCAATTAATCATAAAGATAGTAAACTCATTCATTGAAATTCAATCAATCAATCATAGATAAATTTGAAATAAAAGTGTAATTGTATTCCAAAGCAAGATTCATTACATGTGTTTTAAAATGACAAATTCAAGTATGTAATTCCTAGATACATGCTAAGAAAGCAAGAAAGCAAGAAATCCTAAGATACAACCTAGGATAGGATATCAAAATCAAATATGCTTATACACAATTTTCTTTAAATGTCCAATCATTTCCATAATATCATCTTTTTGAGTCTTCTTAAAACTTTCAAGACAAGCTTCAATTTGAGAGACGGCGAGGTCGATATCTTTCTTTAGTTGACTGGTAGCATGAAGATAAGTTCCAGAACCGTCTGCAATGCCTTCCATCCTTTCAAAAATCTTATGAAGATCAGTGCTAAAGGATTCTACGGAATTGCTAATGGAAAAAGAAATCATGTCAAGTCTTGAATTGATCTCATCCTTCAACTGATTGAACTCCTCTCTCAATTTACACATATCATTTGTCCTTTGACTATCATACTCAGCCAGTAAAGCTCTGAGCTGACCTATTTGCTCCTCAGAAAATCTTCCAGATGCCAATGCTGACTGATGTGGAGGGTGAGAGCTAGGTCCAGCCTCTGAGGGTCCAGCAGATGGTCCAGCAGAAGAAGGTCCAGCAGATGGTTCAGGAATATCCTCTCCTCTGACTTCCTCAACTCTAACCTCTTCAGCTCTGGCCTCATGTCCTCTTTTTATCCAATTTCCATTTTCTTTTCTGAAGCCCATCCGGTGAATTGTAGAGACACTATAGTAATCTGTATGCCTTAATTTTCTTAGTGGCTCATTATCCATTATAAGTACACCTTGGCTTCTGAATACCAATGTCAAAATCATACCATATGGCAATGTAGATCTCTTCTTAGTAGCTGCCTCCGCCATATAGCCTATCATCATACCAGCAAGATTGACAGGTCTTCCAGTGAGAATGCAGTCCATCAATAAGATGTCTCGCTCCGAGACATATTCAAACCTTCCGATTTTAGGAAATAAAATTCTTCCACAAATATTGTGAAGTAATCTGAGTTCCAAATTAAGTTGATTGGCCAAGATTTCCTCAAACTCAGAAACTTCTCTCCCTAACATCCTTGATAGGGCACCTCCTCTGTCTTCATGTTGATATTCAACTAAACCAACGGTAGGCATCTCCAATAGATTTCCAAGGGTTTCAGCCGTGATGATTACTTTAGTTCCTCTTACAACACTCACTAAGCCTCCCTCTCCTCTACATAAATCATTATAAAATTCTCTCACTAGGGCAGGGTAAGTAGGGACATCCAAAGAACAGACCTTCTCCCATCCCATTTCTTTCAACAAGCGTCCAATAGCAAAGCCCTCCGAAAAAAAAAGTCAAAATCTACTTTTCTTCCGGTAGTAATGGCCTTACCCGCTAATTGGTCAACTCGTGGAGAAGATGGTGAGGGTGGAGAGTCATCCTGAGTGGCAGATGAAGAAGATGACGAAGGTTGCCTCCGATTTGAACGGCGCTTCGTCGGAACAGTCGAACCACCAATGATAGCACGCCTTTTGGGAGCCATGGGATTCGATTGGAATGAGTAATCAAGGGATTTGAAGGATTTGGAGGGGTTGGAATCAGTTTGGAACAGTTTTAGAAAGGTTTGGAGACGATGGGTTTCGTTTGGGGTCGACTCCGCCCTTTTTATTTTGACCTAGTTCCACTTAGAGTCGACTCCCGAAAATGAGGTGTCGGCTCCGAACCAGAGAATCTGTCAGCGCCCGAATTAGAGTCGGCTCTACAGAAGCCAGAGTCGGCTCTAATTGCCCAGACAGAACATCAAAAATGAAGGTGTCGACTCCACAAACTGCAGGTGTCGACTCCACAATAGTTTCAGGAAAAATTCAAATTTCAAGGATCTGAAACTGATCAAATTAATCATCAAACTCTAGATAAGTGTTCCTTAACAATTGGGGAAACAATGAATCAAATTACTAGATAGATTTCCTTATTGGACATAGAGGATTTTCAAGAAATTATTGAAGTCTAGATAGTTGTTGTCCTTAAGAGTTTCAGAAAATCATTCTAAAGGATCACAAACTCCTAATTCTCCTCTAAGATAACAAAATCTTTCCTCACACAAAGGTTTGGTAAAAATATCAGCTAATTGATCATTAGTATTAACATATTCAAGACAAACATCTTTGTTAGTTACATGTTCTCTAATAAAGTGATGTCTAATTTCAATGTGTTTAGTTCTTGAATGTTGAATTGGATTTTTAGTTAGATTAATAGCACTAGTATTATCACATTTAATAGGAATTTTATCAAGTGTGATACCATAATCTTCAAGTTGTCGCTTAATCCAAAGGATTTGAGCACAGCAACTTCCAGCTGCAACATACTCTGCCTCAGCAGTGGATAATGCAACCGAATTTTGCTTCTTGCTAAACCAAGAGATTAAGTTACTTCCTAAAAGTTGGCATGCCCCACTTGTACTCTTTCTATCTAATTTACAACCAGCATAGTCAGAATCAGAATAAGCAATCAATTTTAAGGTTGAGTCTCTAGAATACCATAATCCTACATTTTTAGTTCCATTTAAGTATCTAAAGATTCTTTTAACAGCAAATAAATGTGATTCCTTAGGATTAGATTGATATCTTGCACATAAGCAGACAGAAAACATGATATCTGGCCTACTTGCAGTTAGGTAAAGAAGTGATCCAATCATACCTCTGTAATGCTTCTGATCTACTTTCTTACCTTCTTCATCCTTGTCCAGCTTGCATGAGGGACTCATTGGCGTACCAAGAGGTTTAGCAGATTCCATACCAAATTTCTTGAGTATTTCCTTTGTGTACTTTGTTTGGTTAATGAAAATTCCCGCTTTCTCTTGTTTGATTTGAAGTCCAAGGAAGAAGTTTAGTTCTCCCATCATGCTCATCTCGAATTCTCCCTGCATTAGCTTAGCAAATTCTTGACAAAGGAGATTGTTAGTAGCACCAAATATAATGTCATCAACATAAATTTGAACGATTAATAAATCCTTTTCTTTTCTTTTCAAAAACAAGGTTTTATCAACATTTCCTCTAGAAAAGTCATTTTCAATTAAAAATTTACTTAATCTATCATACCAAGCTCTAGGTGCTTGCTTTAAACCATAAAGTGCTTTGTGTAGTTTGAAGACGTGGTTTGGAAATTCATGATCTTCAAAACCAGGAGGTTGTTCAACATAAACTTCCTCATTTATAAAACCATTTAGAAACGCACTTTTAACATCCATTTGAAATAAGTTGAAATTCATATGACATGCAAATGCAAGTAGTAGCCTAATGGCTTCTAATCTAGCAACAGGTGCAAAAGTTTCATCAAAATCTATACCTTCTTCTTGATTATATCCTTTTGCAACTAATCTAGCCTTATTTCTAATTACCAATCCATTTTCATCCAATTTATTTCTAAAAACCCATTTAGATCCTATTATAGGGTGGTTTTTAGGTCTATCTACTAGGGTCCAGACTTGGTTCCTAGTGAATTGGTTTAACTCTTCCTGCATTGCTAACATCCAATAACTATCTTTCTCAGCTTCCTCTATAGTTTTAGGTTCTATATGAGATACAAATGCAAGATGATTATTGATATCTCTCATTGATGATCTAGTCCTTACACCTTGAGATGGATCACCTATGATTAGGTCCTTAGGATGACCATAAGCATATCTCCAATCTCTAGGTAGATCTTTATCATTCTGAGCAATATCAATACCATCATCCTTAGGTGAGTCATCATCCTTAACTTCAGGTTCTTGATCTGAAGATACATTTAATTTTTCAATATCTCTTTCAATCAAAGATGTATCTTCCTCATCATCAATTTTATCTGAACTTGATGCTAAAGACTCATCAAACACTATATGAATGGATTCTTCTACAACTAAGCTCTTCTTATTAAATACTCTATATGCTTTGCTAGATGTAGAATATCCTAGGAAGATACCTTCATCAGACTTTGCATCAAACTTCCCAAGATTATCCTTACCATTGTTATGAATAAAACATTTACAACCAAATGCATGAAAATAACTTAAATTTGGTTTCCTATTGTGCCATAGTTCATAGGGAGTTTTCTTAAGGATAGGTCTAATCAGGGCTCTATTTAGAATGTAACATGCTGTGTTTATAGCTTCCGCCCAAAAATATTTTGGAAGTTGGCTTTCACATAGCATGGTACGGGCCATGTCTTCTAAAGTCCTATTCTTCCTTTCTACAACTCCATTTTGTTGCGGTGTTCTAGGTGCAGAAAAGTTATGATGTATGCCTTTTTCAAAACAGAATTTTTCAAATAAGTGATTTTCAAACTATCAGTTCCATCTAGTATCCACTTCTAAGTAGACACTATGGTAGTGTTATTCTTATTTAGTGACTTTCTTAACGAATTTCATGAATTATTGAGATTAAGTCATTCATCTTTGTGAGCCAAAAATATTACCCAAGTAAATCTTATGAGTAATCATCTAGATGTAATTTGCATGATATGGCCTTGACCATTATCACCAAAAGTAACTACTCCACCTCTTTTTGATTCAAGGGTGATGAATTGATCTTTGTCACCCGTCATGTGTCTTGAGCAACCACTATCCAGGTACCATTTTCTTTTCAGTCTGATGGCTGCAAGACACTCCTGCAAAACATTCATGTCTTAATTTTAGGTACCCAAGCCTTCTTGGGTCCTTCATGGTTAGATGCATTAAATATTGTTCCTTTGGGAACCCAAATCATCTTTCTTTTATTATGTGAGATTTACACATATAAGATTTATGTCCTTTGTTTCCACATTTAAAACAAGTAATATTTGATGATTTTTCAGCATGTATAAAAATATTCTTCAAGGATTTTTGCTTTTTAAGCGGATTATATCCTAATCCAGCTTTATCAAAAATAGCTTTTTGATTATCCAAAATCATATTAAGTTTGATAGAGCTTAGAGTGAATTTATCAACTATAGGCTTAAGTCTATCAACTTCATTTTTCAAACTTTCTTTTTCTTTTATCAAAAGTTCTTTATCTACAACATGCTTTTCATTTTCTAAGGATAATTTTTGCATTTGAGTTTTCAAATCTTTGTTCTTTGAACTTAGGTTCGCAAAATCATCCATTAATTCATAAAAAGCACTATGCAATTCATCGAAAGTGAAGTCATCAAGAAAACTCGGACTTACCTCATCATTGTCCGCCATGAAGCATAGATTGGCCATTTCACTCTTTTCTTCCTCTTCGGAACTTGAGCTTTCCGAATCGCTCCATGTGGCCATCATTGCCTTCTTTTTGAACTTCCGGGTGCCTTTCTTTAGTTGAGGGCATTCAGATTTAAAGTGACCCGGCTTTTTACATTCAAAGCAAATAACTTCTTTTTCTTTGCCCTTGTCCTCATCTTTTCTTGCAAAGGGCTTTTTCTTTTCAAACTTCTTCTTCTTCATGAATCTTTTAAATTTCCTTGTGATGAGTGCCATGTCCTCATCATCACTTTCATCTTCAGATTCATGAGGCTCTTCCATATATTCAGAAATCTTAAGAGCCATAGTTCTCTTCTTCTTTGACTCATCATCATCAACATGTTGCTTAATTTGAAGCTCATGAGTCATCAAGGATCCCAATAGTTCTTCTAGGGGTAGGGTACTTAGATCCTTTGCCTCTTGTATTGCAGTCACTTTAGCTTCCCAAGTCCTAGGCAAGGAACGCAAAACCTTTCTCACAAGATCAGAATTATCATAAGATTTACCAAGACTTTTTAAACCATTAACTATATCAGTAAATCTTGTAAACATATCAGCAATAGATTCACATGCATCCATTTTAAACAATTCATATTTATGAACTAGCATGTTAATCTTGGATTCCTTGACTTGATTTGTTCCCTCATGGGTAACCTCAAGTCTATCCCAGATTTCCTTAGCAGAAATGCAAATAGATATGCGATTGAATTCATTTGCATCTAATGAGCAGTATAAAACATTCATTGCTTTGGCATTGAGTTGTGCCAATTTTTTATCATGTT
Source organism: Calamus simplicifolius (assembly GCA_900491605.1). Classification (NCBI taxonomy): domain Eukaryota; kingdom Viridiplantae; phylum Streptophyta; class Magnoliopsida; order Arecales; family Arecaceae; genus Calamus; species Calamus simplicifolius. The sequence continues at coordinate 339,725 of UESW01004444.1, read as the reverse complement.
CATCCCATTCCGTTTCCGGTTTAGGAATCTCCATGCCATTAACTCTAGCAGTGGGTGTGTGTGGTCCATTGACTATAATACTCCATAGATCATAGTCAAGTGCTTGAATGAAAATTTTCATTCTAGCCTTCCAATAACCATAGTTTGAACCATTAAATAAGGGTGGTCTATTAGTAGATTGGCCTTCGAAAAAGATGAACCAGCTTGAGTTGCCATGTGGATCTTTGACTCTTGATCGTTAGATCAAATCAAATGAGCACTAGCTCTGATACCAATTGTTGGTCCAGATAGCAACCCAAGAGGGGGGGTGAATTGGGTTTTTCAAAAATTTAAACTCTTTTGAAAGATAACCCCCAGCGGAAATAAAAACTTAGATTCACACAAATTAAAACTGAACAACCACAAATAGAGAGTTGAAGATAAAGAGACAATCACGGCAAACACAGGAGATTTTATAGTGGTTCGGTGTACCTACACCTACGTCCACTCCCAAGTACCTCTTGGGTCCACACTATAATCAAACTGATTACAGCAGAGTTGTTTTGCAAGCTCACAACTCAAACTTGTTATTTTTTCGGGTGCACAATGAACCCAGCTGGTTTTCAAGGCTCACCAGCACAAAACCTATCACCACAAGCTAATGCTTGCACAAGGCTAACAGCCTCAACTGAATCAATCACCAGATTGACCCAGCAAACAATATTTGTTTTTACAAGATAAACAGCTCCTTCAATGAGCAAATATACAATAATGAAACAATAATAAGAGGGTAGGAATCAAAGCCTGATTCGCAGATCTTGGTGGCTTCTTCCTTCTCTTCCTTTGAATGGATCTTCCTTCAAGATGCTCTTGAGACTCAGAAGATCAGAAAACTAGGGCTTCTTTCTTCTCTTGAGATTTCTTCAAAATAGAACAGCAAAAGCTTGGAATCTCTCTCTCTTCTTTTGGGAATCAGTATGATCTTTCCTTACAAGTTTTTCCTCTTTTCTTTTCTGATAGATTTCAAAGATTTGTCTCTATTCTTTTCTTTTTGCCTCTCTTATCTCTTCTTTTTGGGATGCAACAAACCCTCTTCTTATAGATCCCGATTAATCCATAAATAGTTTGAAACTATCCGTTAGAAACAAGTGTAAGAAGGATTAGATCCATAAATAATAATAGCCGTTGGGATTAAAATAGATAAAGATAAAGTTTAGAGTCGTTCTGACAGTTCTGGAGCCGTGTCTGACATTCTGGAGTCGGCTCTAACTTTTCTGGAGTCAGCTCTAACTCGAAATTCTTTAATCCGCTCGATCTGGAGTCGTCTCTGACTTTTCTGGGGTCGACACAAAATTCTTCTGGAGTCGACTCTAACAGTCTGGGAGTCGACTCTAAGTCGTGGCCTGAAAAACCATCGTTCTGTCTTTTCTGTTGGAGTCGGCTCTAACAGTCCGGAGTCGACTCTAAGTCTGTACCATTTTTCGGAGTCGACTCTGCGATTCCATGTATCGACTCTAATGTCTGCAATCTTACCTTGACATTAGATTCGAACCAGAACTTGATTTGACTCTTGATTTTGATTATCAAGTTGACTTATAATCTGAAAAACTTAATCAAAATCATTAGTAACTTCAAATGTTATACTCAAATAGTTTTGTTAATCATCAAAATCCTCAATTGGGTCAACAGAATCTATTTTGATAAGATAATATTATCATAAAAACATAATTAGAAATAATAATTTGAACCATAATATTTGATTCTCGATAACTTAAGATTATCATAAATATTTAATATTAAATTTAATATTAATGCAATATTTTATATTTTATACTATTATTATGAATCAAATATGTTGATTTTTATTTTTAAAAATCTTATTATCAAGTATGAAATTATTAAAAATATAAATTTTTTATTAATATTATATTACTAGAAGACCTAAAGGATTAAAAAGCTAAGTATACCAGCCCATTAAGATAGGCAATGCATCATACGAATCGTGATTCAACGCATGGCACCTCCCACTATCGGTTTCTCGGTAGAATGCATCGTGCAGGGTCCGCGCTGATGTGATGGCTTGCACCGGGCATGGTGATTCGCCTATTGATGGGTCTACACTGCAGGGCTCGCCCATGGGTCCTGCATTGCTGACCTGTAGGCTCATGTGTAAGCGAATCATCACGTCCAATGTAGGCCATGCTACATCAAGACAGTATACAAAGACCTTTTTTAAAAGCAAAAAATCCAAATATCATCCCCTGCGCATACCAAACAAGTGGAAGAGGAACATGATATCTTAAAAAATGTTGGCTCTGGTTGCATTAGAAGAAATTAATGGTACAATCATTCATATTAATCATATATAAAACTATACAACAAAGGGATATTTCCTAAAGATTAATAAAAAGGAATATTTGATGTCTTCCTTGATCTTACAATTGATTTTTATCTTTTATTTTTTGGATCTTGAAAAATATTTGATTCAACTTTCTTAATCTCCTTTAATATTTTAAAGCATATTTTTCCTACTAGTTAACCTATTTTGGATTTAAGGTAACAGAAGAACAATTATTGAATAACTAGGAAACCAAGATGTGAGATGAGCTCTTCATTCTCCTCTACATTTATTATGCCTGTACAACCGTTGCCAATATTTAAGAAGAACTTGCATATCTAAAACATTAAATTCTCTATCCACTAAAGGTGAGGATTCGAGCATAATAAAATAGAAGGCATGAACTAACACCGCCGGTGATTTTGATACGAATGATCTAGCTTTGAGTCTTTTCCTCACCTTTATTTCAGCCTACCATTCTATTTCTCAAACAATAAGATTATGTTGGGAATTGTATAAAGCCAATCATTTGATGATTGTGCTGATGTAAATTGTATATAAATTGATATATTAATAAAAGTTATTTGGCAGTTTATTCATTACAAGAACATCTTCTTAATACTCCTGAAAGTAATGAAGCCCTTAGGATCTTCCTCACGATAAAGGAGGATTTATCTTAGAAGGTCCTTAAAAGAGTTCGCGACCAAATGATATACTATGACAGGGCCATAGTACTATCAATTATAGGACGTTGTATATCATATTTGTTGGTTATCCTCTTAACCAAGGAGTGTAGAGACACTGGTATGACATACAGGTGAAAGTGTAGGAGTACATTTCACCGAACGTGACTCATTTCCGGATACTC